>SZWC01007241.1:91566-118206 GCA_023375785.1 Penium margaritaceum | reverse complement strand
GGGGGGTGGGGGGGATGGGGGTGGGGGCCAGGGGAGGCGTGCTTCCGCGGCGTTGCTTTGCGCGAATGGGTGAAGGCCGGTGCAGGTGGTTTGTGGACTGAAGGCAACTTGCGCTAGTTGCGCTTGCTTGACGTTTGGTTCCGCATTTGATTTCACTCTGCTGGCTGTGACTCGCGCGAACGGCAGCCACTCGATCCGGTCGAGACTGGCGCCGGAGTCATCGGATGGGGTTTTCAAAAAAGCGCGGAAACTACGAAATTTAATGGATGGATAATGTGGGACGAAATACTGGCCATCACAATCACATCAGCCATCGGTGATGGGCAAATATTTCAAGTCTTTCCCACAAATAGTTAGATTTTCAATTTTAAAATGCGTCAATGGGTAACACGACACCCGCCAATGTGGAAAATAGGCAGGTGTTATCACATGCAAGAGTAGGTTGTTTTAGTAAAAATTGATAGTTTCTCGCAATTATGACATCAGCCCATCAACTTCCCATCAACCCTTTTGTTTGAAGGGTGCTGATGGGCACTAACGTGCGCTGACGGCCAGTAATAGCTCTCCGTCATGCTAATGTTCGGTAGCGGTACAGGTCCATCACCATCACGGTCATACGCCATCACTCATGTCCTGTCTGACGACCGGTTGTGGCGGTGACAATGCTGGTGCGAACATGTCAGATCTTTGGAGCCAACTACTAGGGTAGTGAGAGATGCAAACCTTAGCATCGAAACAAACACCATCAGCCGGCAATCAGCCACTTTTTGTCGTCGAATTTTCAAGCCCATCAGTGATGGCCTGCGAGCCCGGCCTGGGAAAGCATGAGTGAACATGGATCAAGAAATGGGTCTCCTGCTTGGACTAGTAAAAACAAACCATGAAAACAAAAGATTAATCCGTACATGCATCTGCCCAGATTGGTTCCCACTTGATGTAACTTCTTAGGCCTGTCGATAACATGATCGATTTCGTCACTCGCAAGACACCATCCAACCCCCTCAGCTTTGAGGCTTGGTTGGCCTTGATGAACAAGAGAAACACGTGAAGAGCTAAAGAAAATTATATTGCCACAAAAAAAAGATGGACAATTCGCTAGGGAATTGTAAACAGGCCACAAATCATCCCCATAAATCAATGGTGTAGGCCCATGTCCACAAGGGAGAGAAGCCATTGCGTTGGGTGGCTGTATATGCCCAAGCAGCCATTCTACACTGTCTGGTCCTATCAAAAATTTGGTCAGGTCTTCAAAGTCCATCATCAAATCTATGCAAATACACTAATGGCTAAAACAGATCGCTGAATTGATAACATAAGCATTAAAATTCTTACGAGACTACAAGTACAAGTAAATGATGAAATGAATTCCATGTGTTGAATGAGGTGAAGTAGAAAGCCATACAAAAACATTGTCAATCCATGAATTAAAAACAATTTTAAAATGCGTAAGAAGGCAACGTTAACTCCTGTACATTGTGGTAGGTGTTCCACCAAACAGAATCCAACCGTCATATGAAGTCACGGTGAGTTGAGTTTGTCATACATCTCAACTCCCTTCTTGCAAATTGCATCAAACATGTTCCATGTTTCCTTAAGATTATGGTGCACATTTTTTTGCATCCAAGCTTATCTACTAGCAACATGACATCTGATCTCAAGTAGCATGCATCTTTTAACTTTTGTCATTTCACTTAAGCAAGACTGACATGATATCCATAATGACAAAGTTCACATCAATGATCTCATGTTCCAAAAAGTTACAAGAAATTTAATCAATAACGGTTTTCAAACAACTTTTCATTCGACAAATACGCAACTAGGGGGAGTTGACATGAGTTATTACACCTCTCAGTAACAGCAATTTTCTTGCAACTTTTTTATGATTCCCGAAAGTTCACATGTTGATCATGGGGTGCCACACAGTACTCTAGGTCAAAGATGACAGTTTGAAGTTGGAGATTTGCAAAAAAAAAAATGCCAAGCCAAAGGAACTTGTTGAATATTTATTCTGATGGAAGTTACCTAACAACATTTGAATTTTCATTCTAAAAACATAGAGAGTGTGAAGTGGCTAGAAGGTGCGAAATGGTAGCGTGAAATTAGCTTGTCATTAACTATTTGTGTGTTTCCATACTCATCCTCAATTTGCTAGAAAATCACTTCTAGTGCATCAAATTCTTGTTCCAAACTCGTTTGGTGGTTGGTCAAAACACCAAGATAAGGATATCATCCCTTGGATTATTCAAAAGTATTAGGGTGATAAAAAATCATTTTTTATTTGACCTTACGAGGTCGTAACACAAAACATTTCATGTTCTAGATACACACGTAACATGATGCATATTATCCTAAGATTTCTCAAGTGTCTAAAGTTCTCTTGATTTTCTTAGAAGAAATTCATTGCACATAAAGACTGAAGAAAAAATAGTTTATAATTATTTTGAATGGTTTTCAATGTTCTTGGCGCATGCTCGACATATGTAGTTGGGGTTGTTAAAATTAGTTCAATGAAATTGAGTAGCAAAGCAAAACTTTCAGGTGTAGAAACATAAGATATCCAAAAAAGTGAGAATGAGAATGGTGCCTCAACCATAGGTATTGCAATCAGGAAAATCCATAATACTTACATCCAATAGACCATCTCTGACATTGCCTTATTTCGTTAAGGAATACATTGAAATCTCAAAACTCATTCACATCCAAGTGATTCCGACCGTGTACTCTTTCTAATGATAGAGAACATAACCACAATCACCATCGTCAAAACCACCACCACCACCACCCTCATCCCAATCCAGACCACCACCACCACCACCTCCACCACCAAAATCACCACAAACAACACCATTATTTTTAGTAGAAGTAGGAACACAACTGTTATCGCACCCACCACCACCACTAGTACTTCCTTTCTGGACCACAAATCCGCAATCACATCAATTAGAATTTTCTTTCAGAACAAAAATTCATCAACTAATCACACACAATGATTTCTTTTTTAATCAATCATAGATTATGAACACAGAGAAAACACTGGCAAACATCAAATGTTTGTCTCGGAACTAAGCATGCTTTGCTATAGAATTGGAAGGCAAGTGTCTAGTATGGGACCTTTGCTCATTATTTTCTAAACTTTATCCTTTGTTAGATTACATCTAAACCTTCTTCTTACTCTTTCCTTTTAAAAAATTGCATGTTCTCTCTTGCATTCCCTACACCTAGGAAATTGCATCATTCCTCTCTTCCCTCCACATAAAACCCTTAATGCCTTACCTTTTTGCACCCCCCTCATAATGAATTTCACGGACACCTTGTGCAACAAAATCTTATCATCTAGTTTATAATTATAGACCTCCACATACAACTTCCTATGCATGTGGAGCGTTCATCTGGCCTTTAAAGCTTAAATCGCTACAATAACAAGAGTAGTAGTAATATCTACAATTATAAATAGATCATCATCAATTGCATTAGTAATATCAGCATTAGTATAAACAGAGGAGATGTCATTAGTAGAAACATCAATACCAATACAAAAAACATCTACAATAGTAACACATCGGCTAGCTCACCTGTTTTAGCATTCTCAATGACGATATCATTGTAACAACCAAAGACAATAACATCAAGAGCAGCAATATGGTTAGTTGCATCAATGCCATTCGTATTGCCTAGAGAAACTACTTTACCTCCACTAACTGTATATCCAAAGTTACTTGCATTCTCACCAACTACATTATTTCCATCAATAGTGGTCATTCAGGCATCACCAAGAACACGTGCACAACAGACATGCAGGTCACTTACACAACATTAAGCGTTTGTGGCAACACTACCACATGTGCCATCATTAGTAGGAATGCTCACTCCATTAGGGGCCCCAACATAAGCACTTACGTCATCATCAGCATGATTGTTACATCCAACATCTTTGTTGTCACCACTAAGAATGATGCATTCAGCTAATGCACCATCACAAGCATGAGAATAATGGCCACCATTGCACCATCATGATCATGAGTGTCATTTCTACCAAACACAACAACGTTGATACCACGCTCATATTCATCATCAACAGAAACTATTACGCCTTAACTCTGAAAGCTAAGCCATTTGTAACATCAAAAGCAACGTTAGATCCAAGGATGTGAGTAGCATGCATAATAGAATAATGCACAAATACAACTTCTAAGGCAGCACATCATGTAATGGGTCTTTTGTTTTCATGAGCGTCACTGCATCAATGTTACTTCCAAAAAAATCCCTCCTTCTCACAACATCACTTGAACAATTTCATGTGTACAATGGGATGGTTGTTTTGGTTGAAGTGGTGGTTGTGATGGTGGTGGTGGTTGTTGAGATAGTGATAGTGGATGTACAAGTGCTGGTGTTAGTGGTAGTGGTAGTGGTGCCAACGTGAGAGTTGGAAGCAATGACCATTAAAAATATGGTCGTAGAGGTTGTGGTCACTCTGGCCCAAGTCCTTGCTACAGAAATGGAGATACTGGCTACAACAAATGCACAAAAATTCTGGGTGTAGTGTTAGTAGTGCTACTATTATTTCTAGTGGTAGCTGTTAGAGGAAACGATTACTACACCTATTTTTCTGGTCGTTGGTGCAGGCGGTTTCAGAATCAGAGGAGTGTGCAAGAAGTTGGGGAATTTTCTCTAAACATTCTCAGGTTCAATTCTGGCATCTAGGTCCATGGGGGGAATTGACCCTAAAGCTATAAAATACTGTGTTCTGCATGCACAACAGGGTTGTGCATGCCTACTGACCCAAACGAGTCAACAGTTGTGTAGTGCGACTATGCACTACTCGATTATGGGCTAAATCCAATCAGGGTGGGGCTACACCAAAGTGTTTAGTGTGGACCGCCCTGCATTGGTTGTTACATGAGCGCGGCTCAGCAACAACATGCAAGGCCCAGAATGGGGGCCACTTTGCACTAACGCATGCATGCACTACATAGCACTACGTCCCAACATGCATGCATGAGGAATAAGCCACATGCAAAACCAAAAGCGGGGAGCACTCTACATCAACACAGCCATGTACAGCTTAAGAGTAGGAGTTACTAAAGGGGATTCTGCCTACAGGAAAATTCTCACGTTAGGAATTATCCCACCTGCAACTGAAAGCTTCCATCAGCCTAGAAAGCTCTCAACTTGCGCACAACCTGCTATGAAAGGTGGCCAGTCTGGTAGTCTTCAATCAACAACTCAGTCATCACCAAGCTTTCCGCCTATAGTCTACAACAGTAGCCTCCACTAGTTCCAGACATCACTTAAAGTGGAGACTCCGCAGACACTCTTCTCAAGACCCCAGTAAGCCTGGCAGCAGTCTGCCAGCCTGGGTACGAGGAGGCCTCCGACTACTTCAAGGTATGAATACCTAGAAGAGGTAACCAGACTACGCCCAAGACTTGAGCTACTCTGCTAAAGTTGTCTTGTTAGGCGTTGCCCACCTGTGGGCCAAGAGCTGTGTCTAGGCGTGAGAGTATAGAGTTAGTCTTTAGCTAAGTTGTGTTTGCTGTTCTATTTCTTCTACTATAGTAATGATCAAATACAATCATTCAGTCCTAGCATTCTCCTAGTTCTAGCTTTCTACTCTATCCACAGTTTCTGTGAAAGCACAACGGTCCCAGCAACAAGGAACCTTATCCTTCCTACACCCCACAAACAACACCATGGTATCAGAGCAAGGTCAGTGGTGACAGCATCTACAATCTGAGTCCTAACTAGGTGTATTTTGGAGGAGGTGTAGAATCCTATTGCCTCCGCAAACGAGTAACTAACTTCTTCAATTGCCCAAGGTGGGATCCAGCCAGCAAACGTTAAAGACAACGTGGATTACGTTAGCAACATGGAGATGGAGATTTCAGGTGCAAACTGTCCAACTCTTGATGAAAATTCTTTCCTACATGGTTTGCGCATGGGACATGATCGCGGTCGCCATGTGGCGGAGTAAGGCGGAAGAAGCACAACACTTGGTGGATGAAGCAAAGCGCATGGCGTAGCAAGAAGTAGCTATGTATAAGGCTGTATAGCATGAGACAATGGCATTGAGGCAGCAAATAGGCGCACAAGAGCAACTCTGCCAACAAGATCAGCTCACACGTAATGCTCAGTTTAATCAACTTGAGTAGTAGATGGCATGTCTATAGTAGCAGAACCAGTTGCAACAGCAACAAATGCAACTACAACTTCAATTGCAACAATAGCAACAACAATAATAGGAGCAGTAGATTCATCATGCTTAACAAACTTCACAAACATCATCAACACATCTGCCTCAGCTAAGTCCTCCACCACTCACTCACCAACATGGCATTCCTTCGTAGGTGCCACTAGTAGCATCAGCATAAGTAGGAATGCAAAGCAATATCAAGCCCAATAGCCACAAGTTCCATTCGGCATGCCCACGGTGGCCCCATTTCACCCATTTCCTCAAGCACCAATGCCTTGGAAATACATGGAAAAACCACATCCTATAGTGTAGCCTATGTTTCATCCTTAACAGGAAGCAGTAAACAAGCAGGAATGTCACACAACTCCAACACAGGGAATTGGGTGCCAGGCATTAGAGGACACTGTGTTAGCAGCAATAGCCTTTTTACATCTCCATAAGATCAAGATCGGCCAGTTTGACAGCGAGAACTCCCCGCACCTGGCCCAAAAGTTGAAACAAGTGGCCTAAATTCACAACATCTGCAAGTTCTACACTGGCTATTGCGTTCCTCCTCCCCCAGGATATCCACCACACATTGTGTCAGAGTTCAACTAATTCACGCAAACTACATACATGGTGCTTGACAAAAAACTAAGCCCTAGAATTCAGTAAGCCATTTGCATGTATGAGGTAACAACTAAGCCATTCAAACATGCATGGTCCTATCTTCTACGGACCTACATGTCAGACAACTCCACTTTCAAGTCTCAACTCCTCAGAGGGCTCTCCCACATCAGCCTCAACAGCTTTAGTGACATTAAGAGCTACATCAACAAGGAAAAATTGCTCTCTGACCAACTCACCATCACTGACACACCCATCTCTGGGCCAATCTTTGTAACTTTCCTTCTCAACTACCTCACTGGAGAATGGGATGGCTTGAAGAAAGCTCTCAAGTTCAAGCCTGAAGCAAAATTGACAGAGGCATACGTTTGTAAGATGCTACCAATAGAACAGAGAGACCGCCAACTCACAACCTAAAAAGCTCGCATGTTTAGTAATGCAACTTAATAGAATGAAGGAGAGAAAAGCACGTCTCACTCCCTGTCAAATAGTCATGCACTGGTCAAGTCAGCATACTCCCATGATTCAACGCGCTCCCTCTCAAAGACAATTGCACGCAATACCATTGGCTATTTTATGTGATCATGTCTTGACATCACGTGCCAGTATTGCAAGAAGAAAGTGCACGTGAAGAAAACCTGCTTCAAAATCTTGCATGGTGAGGAGCAAGGGAGGGTGTAGAGCAACTTCAAGGGAAAGAAGCAAGGGGGAGAGAAGAAGGAAAGTGGAGGAGAAAAGGGTAAAAAGGGCAATTAGGAGTCCGACAAGAAGGTGAAGGAGGAAGGCAAAGGGCAGTAGTTTGAAAACATTGCATGTGTGTTCCAACTGTCAGATAGTCAGAGGGACAAGCTAGTTTGCATACATATGTTTGGTACCTAGTCAACGGGTGTACCTTGCACATCACATACCACAAATCGTGCCTCCACAAGTACAAGCCTTCAGATCAAAGCTACATGATTGTTGCCAACAACAAGCAAGTGGTCATACTTGGCAAGGGCATGATGATCTTGATAGGGTATGATGGAGCACAAGTCAAGTTTGGCAACGTTCTCTACATAGCTGACATTTCCCTTAACCTCCTCTCCCTCAGTCAATTGCTAAAGATAGAAGCTCACGTCATCAGCAACTGCAAGCATGTTATGCTCAAATGTCATGGAAGGAAAAACCTTTACATAAGGTCAGCTCCTTCCTCATCGCATGATCAAGCTTGACTTCAACGCACCAAATCAAGATGAGACAAAATCCCCATTTGCAACAGCAAGTCTAAACCAACCTGCATGTGCAAATGTTATAGTATGGCACAAGAGGCTTGGCCACATCAGCAATCGGTTGGTGGAATCCATGGTGAAGAAGGGCCATGTCAACGGCCTCGACATTAAGAAAAGTGGCCAAAGCAGAACTGACCCTGGTACGGACTGCGTTAGTGCCAAGTTGCAACATCAAATCTTCCCTCTTATAAGCAAGCGCAACATAAGACAAAATCTGAGAAAGGTTCATACCAACATCTATGAACTCCCTCTCCTTTTTTCAAGCTTGCTTGCTTGCTTGCTTGTAATTCGCGTTGGCAAGAAAACTTGCTCTCCTTTTTACAAGTTTGCTTGCCACTTGAATTGCAAGCGAGCAAGCTCACAAAAAGGAGAGTGAGTGTGCTCGCCAACTCACTTGCAAGTCGAGTGGCGAGCAAACTTGCCCCTCTTAAGCGAGCTCGCGAAGCCCCCCCCCCACTACGAGACGGAACCGGCAAGGAAGCCACAAAAAAGACAAAGCGGTCACGATTGAAAAAACGGACGCAAAGAGGAGGGGATCACAGCTCACTCGGTGAGCAATTCAACACTAGAGGAGAAGACTCCAAGCATGTGATGATTGACCAACGCAACCCCAAATCCAGCTGCAGCAACCAAGATTGTGCACAATCTTAGTGAAGCTACGGAGCAACAACTTTGCATGCGTGAGGGTAAAAATGGCATCATAAACACTTCAACTGCCATTTATACCTCCGCAACAGCCGTTGAACATGAAGAGGAGAGGAGATTTTTTCTTTCTTCTCTCCCAATGGCTTCTCCACCCACTAGAAAGATGTAGGGAAGCTTCCAAGAAAAGGGCAAGTCAACTGGGGCGCCCCTCCATGTAGCAACATGCACCGAAAACGCCCCTATGTGCTTTCATACAACACAAGTCACCGGAATTCAAGCGAGTCTACCTCCGATGCCACCTTACTTTTTTTTCATGGTGGAAATAGCAAGAAAGCCCACCAGCAACTTCTTAAAGCCGAGAAATACCAAAAGGAAGACCCGGTCATTGTACTTCAGAGCAAACTCGAGCCCGAGAGAAAGAAAAAGTCTCTTCTATGTTTTTCTACAACGGGGAAGTCGCAGCAATTTCTTCTAACATCCAAACCCTCTAAGTGACACTTGACATCACTACTTTCTTTACAAACAACTACATAAACTCTATAACACACCAATCAAGGGGAGTGATACAAATGAAGATTACTACACCTATTTTTTTAGTCAAGATTGCATAGTCAGTTTCAGAATCGGAGTGTGGAAGAAGTTAAAGAATTTCCTATAAGAAATTCTTGAGTTCAACAACGGAGATTTTCTTTGCTTGTTAAGTCAAGATTAAATTCTTCCATCTAGGTCCATCGAGGGAAATGGACCCTAAAGCTATAAAACACTATGTGCCGCATGCACAATAGGGACCTGCATGCCTGCTCACCCAGACAAGTCAGCAGCTTTGTAGTGCGACTATCCACTGTTGGGTTCTGGGTTAGGTCCAATCAGGGTGGGGCTACACCTGAATGTGTTGTTTGGATTGCCCTACATTGACTGCTGCATCAGCGCGACATAACAACATCATGCAAGGCCCAGAGTGGGGACTGCTCTACATCAATGCATGCATGCACGACATAACACTGTGTCCTAGCATGCATGCATGATAAATTAGCCACATGCAAAGCCAGAAGCGAAGATCACTCTTCATCATCACATGCACGACTCAACAGTAGGAGCTACAAGAGGGGCTACTGCCTATAAGAAGATTCCCAGGATAGGAATCTTCCCACCTGTAGCCAAAAGCTTCCATCAGCATGGACGGCTGTCAACTTGCCAGTAGCTTGCTATAAGAGGTGGCAAGCCTTGCAGTCTTCAATCAACAACTCAGTCATCACCAAGCTTTTTACCTACAATACACCATAGTAGCCTCGGCCAGTTCTAGACATCACTTCATGCCAAGACTCTGTAAAGAATCTTCTTAAGACCCTAGTAAGCCTGGCAGTAGTTTGCCTGCCTTGTGAGGAGGACGCCCTAAACTACTTTTAGGCCTAACTACCTCGAAGAGGTGGCTAGACTACGCGCAAGACTCAAGCTACTCTGCTAGAGTTGTCTTGTTAGGCGTTACCCACCTGTGGGCCAAGAGCTGTGTCTAGGCGTGAGATTCCAAAGTTAGTCACTAGCTGAGCTGTGTTTGCTATACTATTTCTTGTACTATGGTTGTGATCAACTACAGTCATTTAGTCCCAGCATTCTCCCAGTTTCAGCTTTCTACTCTATCTGTAGTTGCTCTCCAAGAACAACAGTCCTAGCAACAAGAAAGCTAACCTTTGCTACACACCACAAACATCAACAATAGTAATGGTGGTGGCAATGGTGGTGGTGAGGGTTGGGCTAAGGATGGAGGTGGTGGTGTTGGTGCAGGTGGTGGTGATGGTGGTAGTGGTCGTGGTGGTGGTGGTAGTGGCCGTTCTGCATAGTGAGGGGAACATGTGTAGAAATAGGCATTGCATTATTATAAACATGTCTTGTTTTCTCTTATCTCCTTGCATCCGTTCTTCACAAATTATGTACCTCTTACCTCCATTGAAGGAGTTCAACTTTGAAGCGTGATTCCATCCTCTATAGACTTAGTACATTACCTTATAGATTTTAGACTATTCTTTAGTGTGCACCTTACAACCAGTGTATCTATCCATCAACGTCCCAATGCATGGCTTATAAGTAACTCTTGCCAAACATTTTCCTCATTCAATAACTCAGTCATCACCAATGAAAATTGCTACCAATAAACCACACTAACCTCCACAAGTTCAAGACATCATGTGAAGCCAAGAATCCACACACACTCTTCTGAAGACCTTAGTAAGCCTTGCACTAGTAACCTTGCACTAGCCTAGGCAAGAGGACGCCTTCGACAACCTCAAGAGTTTGGTACATTACAATGGTGGCCAAACTACATCCAAGATTCAAGCAATCTAGCAAGAGACGTTGCAGGTTGGCAACGTCTCTTGCTAAACGTTGCCAACCAGTAGACCAGTAGGTGTGTGTGGGGATGAGAGTCCAACATTAGTCTCTTGCTGAACTATGCTTACTATATTGACTCTTGTACTATATTTTTCATCAACTTTAATCTTTTTTTCCCATAAGTCTCCTAGCCCCAGCTCTTCACTTTATGTATGATTGCTCTCAAAGTACAATAGTTGAAACACGAAGATTCGATCTCTTGCTACATCCCACAAACATCAATATGGTATTAGAGCAAGTTCATTGTTGATAGCATCCACAACCTGATACTTAACTAACAGTGTTGTTCAAGGAGTTGAGGACTTTAATTGCCTATGACGGTGAGAAAGTCACCACTTAAAGTGCTTAAGGTGGGATTCATCCTCCAAACGTCATTAGCAACATATATTGTATGAGAGATGGAGAATCTAGGTGCAAACTCTCCACCTCTTGATGAAAATTGTTTCATACATGGTTTTTTCAAAGTACAAGATCAAGGTCGTCATGTGGTAGTGAAAGCAAAACGCAAGGCAGAAACATTCTACCACTTCAATGATGAAGCAAAGAGAAAGGCACAACAAGAAACAACAATGCACAAAGTTGTGGAGTAAGAAACAATGGGATAAGCCAGAAATTTGATGCAAAACATTTTCTATGGAAACAAGGCTACTCACACATGATGCACACATGAATCAACTTTAGTTATAGATTACATGGCTATAACAACACATGTAGCAATTGCAAAGAAATCGATTGCCACTATATGAATAGCAGAAGCAATACCAACAATGACAATAGTTTGATCATGCCTAGCAAGCTTCTCAAGCATCATCCACACACCTACCTCAGCCAAGTCCTTCACCAATCATGTAACACCCTATCATTCCTCCATTGTTGCCACCGGTAACATCACCAAAATTAGGAATGCAATAGCATTTTCCAGCCTTTTAGTCATAAACTCCATTGAACGTGCCATATAAGACACCATTTCAACCAGATCCTGAAACCGCTACACCTAAGATATACATGGTGCAACAATATGCTTTAGCTACTCCTATAGCAACAAGCATGTAGCAATGTCACACAAACAACCAAGTATTCCCAATAGAAGGTGTTGGACACCATGAGCTCGATGACATCGTGCTAGCAGTAAAAACCATTTATCATCTAAACAAGATCAAGATTGACCAACATAATGATGAGAACTTCCTATAATAGGCCCACAAGTTCAAAGTGGCCAAGAATCATAACATCTAAAACTTAAACTATGGGTATTACGTTCCCCCTCACCTGAAATTGCGACAAAAATCATGTCAGAGTTCATCTACTTAACGCAAGTTGCATACATGATGTTTGAAAACTAGCTAAGCCCTTGCATTCAACAAGATAATCTCATGTACAAGGCAACAATGTAACTAACAACACATGCATGGTCCTATATGCTACGGACCTACATGTCCAACGCCTCTACTTTTGAGTATCACCTCCTAAAGTTACTTTCCCATATTAGTCACAATAGATTCAGTTACATCAAGAGCTTTAATTTTTATGGAAAATCCCTCTTTGATCAAGATTCTATTACAAATGCAAAGATGTTAGGGCCTATCCTTTTGACCTTCCCTATCAGAGACATAACATGAGAATAGGATTGCATCCAGAAAGTTCTCTAGTATAAGCCTAAAGTTAAACCGACAAAGGCATATGTCTAAAAGATGCCATGGACAACGCAGCAAGACAACTAGATTACCAGCATAAAAGTACGCATGCTTAACAATGTAGCTTACCAAGGTTAAGCAAAGAAAAGCACGTCTCACTCCTTCTCAAACAACCACAAAATGATGAAGTTTCTAAACACCCACGAGTCCACACATTCCTTTCCAACAACAATCTCACATAATGACGTAGGCCACGTCCTCATATCACGTGAAGAAATATTGCTTCAAAAGATGTCACGATGAGGAGAAAGGGAGGGTGTAGAGCAACTTTAACGGAAAGAGTGAAGGGGGAGAGAAGGAGAGTGGAGGAGAAGCAATTAAATAAGGTGACTATGAGTCTAAAAAAAGGGCAAAAGAAGAAAGAAAAAGACAGCAATTTGACTACACTATATTTTTCTTCTATTTAACGATTAATCACAACAACAAGTTAGTTTGATTGCCATGTATTAAGTACCTACAGTCAATGAGCCTCACAAATCATATCGCACCAATATGGCCTCCGGAGCTTTGAACCAAGCTTTGTGACAATCTCCAACAAGTACGTTTTCGAACTCAAGAAGGGCATGATGGTTGTATTTGGGTATCATGAAGCACACGTTAAGTTTGGAAATGTCCTTTACATACCTAATACTAATCTTTAACTCCTCGTCCTTGGCAAAATCATGAAGAGAGGAGCTTGTGTCATTAGTAACAACAAGAAGTTCACACTCGAAAGCTATGGAAGGAAAACCTTTGTGAGTGGTCATCTCCTTCATGGCATGATTGAACTCAAGCGCACGAGCTTAGGATGAGACAAAGTCCCCATTTGCAGCAACAAGTTTACACCAACCATCACGTGTAGATGCTAGAGTGTAGCAAAAGAGGCTTGGCCACATTAGTAACAAGCTGGTTGAATCCTCATGTGTAGATGCTATAGTGTAGCACAAGTGGCTTGGCAAAATTAGCAAAAAACTAGTTGAAAGATTATGTCAATAGCCTTGAAATCAAGAAAAATGGCCAAGAAAAACTCACTGTTGTGAGGACTATGATTGTGCTACGCAACCACAACAAATGGTCCCTATAATAGACTATTGCAACATCAACCCAAAATTGAAACTGGTTCACCCTGAAATTCACGAGTTGTTTCCCTTAACAACATTCAATGATGGAGACCGTCACCTCCTCATCTTTGTGGATGAAAAAATACGTTTTCTTTGGAGCTACCCCCATCAAATCATGTATGAAGTAACAATGTACTTCTTCAAGCAACTGGCCATGACAAAGTGTCAACGAAACAAGAAGCAATTGTGTTCGTACACCATTATGAATTCAAGTTACAACTTGAGGACATGTACATCATGTAGCAATTCTCTTAACCATTTCACTTAGCAACATGGTGTTCTAGAAAGGAAAACTCACACTATATAGAAATTGTTCAAGTCCATATTACAAAGAGTGTACCTTGACAACTCCTTCTTGCCCTATGTTTTTTGGTGGGCATTTTGGGTAAAACAAATGCGTGTTGCACATGGTCTTGCCAAAACTTACTCCATCTAAAGCAAGACACAACTACAAGCCATTTATCACCATACTTTGAACATTAGGTTATATGGTGCTTCTTCCCATCCCAAAGGAACGTTTCACAAAACCTTTGTGGATGAATGCTTATGACAGGTTTATCAAACAAAGCCTTAACATGAAAGGCTAGGAGTTTTATGACATCAAGATTCAATGAATTAGTACCAAGAATGACATTCCTTTCTTCCATCATTTCACACACCAACAGTGGGAAGCCAACCACTCAATCACACTATACCCTATTAAGTAATTTCATCACTCAATAAGAGAATCAATCCAAGATGAAGCAGCAAAGTTTGATCCAGTCACTATGACCGATCTAGAATAGGCAAGCGTAGACACGGAACATGTGAGTATGCCCCTCATAGTTGACCACTACAAACAAATCCTCGTTGAGAAGGAGATGGTCATGGTACGTCATGGAAAACGCCACCCCGTGGTAATGGATGATAGTGTTGTGGCCACGAGGCTGAAGGGGCATGTCCCCACAGTTGAAGAGAGACACTTCACGTGCCTCTTGTAATGACGCATGGAAAAATGAACAAGGAAGATGAACTAGGATGCAACATGGCGATAATCGCATGCATTGTATATGCTCTGAATAATAAGAAGCATGCACACTTCACAACAACGCATCTTCTTGCTCTCGTTTTTAAGACCTCATTCGTATTGCCACCCGAGTAAGACACAAAAAAGAATGCTAGAAGACGACTGTGGAGAAGAATGAAAATGTAACGTTAGCTACACAGTTTAATAGCCTCATGGAGTATGGAACCAAAGAGCTAAGAGTGCTACCATCCGGCTCAGGGACTCTTGTTCTACGTGGGTTTCTAGGGTGAAGATGAAAACAGATGGCAACATTGAAAATTTCAATGCATGCTTAAATCTAAAAAGGGTTCCCAAAGATGGAACAAAAAGATATCTTGAAAACTTGTGCCTTGTTCATCCTCTATACCATAGCTCATATCATGCTATACATTGCAACAATCAAATACTACGAGGGACAATATCTTGATGTTCTGAATGCCTTTAGAATGAAGAAATAGAGAAAAAAACATAAAATAGCAAGAAAAAAAATAACATCAAGTAAAGAGTGAAAAAGCCCATCAAGAGCTAGAATAGGTTGTTACAAAGTCCTCTTCTTTCATACTGCAAGCTACACAGACTCCTTTAGGAACTTGACTTCCATGAATCATAATAGGATGATCCCTTTTCCAACATTGTTCGGTTGAGGACAACTAACTAGGCTACTACATCCCAATCTACGTCAACGATATCCTCATCACTGCCCCATCCAAAATTAATCAATACACATTCTTATGCAATACCACAATACGTCAATTTGACCTTGATGCCCAGATTTCAGTGTTACCTAGACATATACACCAAACAAAACTACTTTGAAGAAACGTTAGAGAATCTCAATAGTGCAACAAAGCCAAAGACTTAGAAGGATTTCATGTCCCTGAATTCATCATTCTGAAACCCTATACTGAGTAGTAAATGATCCATAAAGAACCAAGGGAGAGAGGTCAAATTGACTATCGGAGTAATGTGAGTTTGGTCATGCAAGCTCCACTCGAGTAGAACTAAAGTTTATGATGAAAAACAAGGCACATAGGAACGAGACATGTAGTGAAATGTCTTGAAAGGAGTTAGATCGTGCACTTGGGTACTTCTAGACTGCATGGAATACAAGGCTGGACTTTAATTGTTAAGGAATCTACAGATGAGTTACTACGTCGATGTTCATTTTTGCAATGTTAATCAAGATTATTGTATCAATTCAGGATTTATATTTACCTAGGCTAGAATGAAAGATTCATCGTCAAGTGGTAGAAGACTATCACACTAGGCTTAGCTAGAGTATAATATGTCTCAGTGATAATAGCAGCTCAAGAGGATACCTACTTCAGGATTATCCTTGACGATATTGGTTTTCCACAACATGGCCCAACTATAATTTACATCAAGAATAGTCCAAGGATTGACCTTGCAAACTCTAGAAAATACAAGGAACAGACAAAGTACATTGTTGTTTGCGGCTACAATATTTGCTTGAAGATGACTAATCACACAATCACCAATGGTCATGTACAGAGAAGAGCATAAGCAAAAAAAAATTCAATCAAAAGCATCTTAAGCAACACTTCAACAAATGCATAAAGCTATGTGGACTTATGTGTAGTGCTCACTTGTAGTTACTCCCGAAGAAACACAACCTACAGGGCAAGCGACAGCTAAAAATGCGCATAAACACCATTAACGCTCCCTATACACCAAAACGTAAAGATTTCAGGTATCTTCCATAACTATCAAACCTATCCTCCCTTAGCAACCTACTAACCAACAACATCGTAAGCGTGTTAGAAAAGTTTGTTTCTATTCCTAAACAACCTCGAGCTCGAATGACTTACTTTAGTCACCTTCATACTTAGGAGACTTACTTCAGTCTTCTATGTTTCTATAAAACAGTTTTTGTAAGAACTTGGTTGCTTCCTTAAAGAAAAATAACAATCTAAAAGCATGGATTGAGAGAGAAAAGCGTAAAAGGGGTTCAGAGTAGATTTTGCGTGATGAAGGGTAGAAAGTGGGATAGCAGCCGCAATAAGCAGGCATGGTAGGTCTTTGCAATAGAGAAGGTTCTGCAAATGCAAAGGGGAAGCATAATACAAGAGGGGCATGGTCGATAATAAGCGAAATTCCCACCGAGATGGAAAACTTGGCAACACGTTTGCCAGCCATCACGCGAAAGTAAGAGGTCAACCAAGTGAGCAGGCTTGCCGCATTGAAAACGACAAATTCTACCGTCTTGTTTGACCAAAGGGGTGGTGAGCAAGCTCGCAAGTCTTGTGTTTCCTCCACAAACACCTTCAATACATGGTGGCAAGCATCGTATGCATGGAGCATGTTTGGAAAACGAAGGCGACAAGGATAGCAAAAGGACAAGCATGAACAGTAAACACAGAAACAACACCCTATAAGGTACACAATTCACAACTACGTGTGGTGGGGGAGACAATAGACATTCAAAGAAACCTTGAATCTTTGTGTAGCTAACAAAGTTACGTGGATTCTTAATGAATCAATACACCGCCAAGTTTACATGTGTGTCAGAAAAAATGACTTCCACATTACAAACATGGCGTTCATGCATCTCCATCAACTTGGAAACCGAGGGGAGAGGGGAAAAGACATTTCATCTGTTCAAGAAACTCACCACTTAATGATAAAGTAGGAGGTAATCTTCCACATGAAGGGGCAGTCATTCAAAGATTCCTTTCATGTAATAGTGTGTGCTCGAAATATCCCAAAGCATTTTCTTACACTACAAGTGACCTAAAATTGAATCAGGAGACCTGAGACTTCATGAAAAAAATGAATGGTAATAAAATCTTAGTTACAACCTACTCAATGCAAAAAGTACCCAAACGTTACCTTGGTCCTCGAAGCCAAGGACACCCCCGTCGATTATGATCCTTGTCGATTACGATCCTCCTCTCAACTCCTTCAACACCAAGATCACAACAAAATTTCATTTCCATCTCAAAACCTTCTTAGAGACCTGACGTCATCGTCTTTTATTGACAAGAACAAACCTTATCAATGCAAAAAATTTGGAGTAGAGTAGGATGTAACGATTAGTATCCTCTTTTTTTCGGTGTTTGTAATCGGAGGAGTCTACAAAGATCTTGGGAATTTCCTTCAAGTTTTCTTGGACTCAATAATATATTGTTTCTATACTTTCACAAGCTAGATTGTAGTCAGGCATCTTAGTCCATGGGGTGAATGGACATTGAGCTATTCAATAGTGTGTGTTGCATAAACACCAAGGTTATACATGCCTATATAATCAAACCAATCAACACATGTGCAAGGCTACCTCGCACTGTTGGGCATTCAGCAACATACATTCAAGGTGTAGCTACAACTAGCTGAGAGGTAGGGGTCGCTGTACATATGCAACTACATGATCATGACTCGGCAACTACATGCAAGGTATGGAGTGGGAATATATCAACATAAATGCATGCATGCACAAAATAATAATACATCACTACATGCATGCACGAGAAACTATTTACATGTATGCATGGAGCAAGAATTGCTCTACATCAACACTCAGATGCACGAATCAGAAGTAGGAGCCCTAAGAAGGGCTACTATTGATAGGATGGTTCCCAGGGTAGGAATCTTCCTACCTAAAACCAAAACCCTTATGAGCCTAGATAGTTGTAACTTGCGTATCAACTACTAAAACAATGGCAAGCCTAGAAGTCCTCATTCAGTACCTTATTCATCACCAAATAATTCAGTAAGCAGTCAACCATATTAGCCTCCACAAATTTTAGGCATCACTTGAAGTGGATACTTTGCACACATTCTTCTCAAGACCCTAGAAAGCCTTCCAATAGAGTGTCAGTCTAGGCATGAAGATGTCATGACAAATTGAAGGCTTGACGACCTCATTATGGTAGCCCGACTTTGTCCAAGATTCAAGCTACTTTGTAGGAGTTTTCTTACAAGATGGTTCTCACTTGTGGGCTCGGAGCTAAGTCCACAAGTGAGAGTCTATTGCTAGTCTCTTGCTGAGCCATCTTTACTATGTTGATTCTTATACTGTATTTTTCATTAAGTACAGTATTTCACTCCAAGCTTGTCGTACATTTTTTTGCTCTCCTAGCACAACAATCCAGGAAAGAAGGAGTCGAGCCCTTGCTCAACCCAAAAAATTCAACCGTTATGAGGATGATAAGCTCTCTATAACAAAGGAAATTCATTAAAAACTAGCCACCACCATACATTTCCCCCATTCACTCACCATAAACAAGCATTTTGGCACAAATGAATGTGCATGTTGTTGTGTGATATACATTGTTGATTGCTAGCACATAAGAAAAACACTAACTTTGAAGTACTTTGTTTAATCATTACATCAAGTGTTATAAGAAATTCCTTGATAGCAGAAGGGAAAGGGGTGAAGAATAAAACAAGTAGGTCATGTAATAGAAGGGAAAGGAGTGGAGAATGCAGCATAATCGTTTTTAGTGCAAATTCATGAATTTGAAATGCAATTGTTGGAAAAAGGCATCTTTGTTATTGAAAAGGATGTGGCAAGTGTTTTGCATCTCATCCCTCGTGTAAGTCAATAATGTTCAAGGAAATTATTATGTTAATTCTTGATGATGCAGATGGTTTTCCAACTTTGTTTACATCATGAACACACACTTGAGATGAGAGTTTAAATTTTATAATGAACCAGATAATGACTAGAAATGATGGAACCTCATTTCAATCACATCAAACATTGATATTTGGTCATATAAATTTACTATGTCAACTAATTGCTTAACATGTACTACATAACTCATTTGGATTCCTTCATAATGCATGAAACCTAAAAAATGGTTTTCTAACTCCCTTCCTCTCTTTATTTTCATCTTAAAGACACTTGTTATGAGAGTTGAAATTTGATAATGAACGAGATCATGACTAGAAATGATGGAACATCATTTTACTCACATCAAACATTGAGATTTGGTCAAATAAAGTTACTATGTTAACTGAGTGATTAACTTGCACCGCATGATTCATTTGGATTCCTTCCACATGCATGAAAGCCCTAAAGAATGGTTTTACACCTGAATCCTTAGAGAGCAACATTTTTTACTTCATGGAAGTCACATCAGAGCAACTTGGTTGCTATGGTTATGTAAAATTCTTGAGTAAATGTTGGAATAAAGAATATTTTTATCCATCTTTAGCTCAAGGATATAAATTGAATCATTCTAGAAAAAAGGAATCATTCTTAGCAGAAACTCAGTCTTAATTTTTAATTGTGATCAGCATATCTAGGATGATTTTTTTATTATTAGATGGTTTTGGTGATATCTCTAGTGTTTTGGAAGGTTTTTTAGAAGTTTTTTCTACCACAAAGCTAATGGGTTGTGTAAAACTTCATAAAAACTACATTTTGTTATTGTGACATCTTCTAGCATAATTCAAAAATGAATCCCTGATTTTTTGCAATATAGGCTTCTTTCAGAAAATGTTTTGATATTAACATAAAATAATTGTTGTGTGTGGAATGGCAATGTTCTTCCCTTCAAACTTTGCAATTAATTTTACATCTGAAGATTGACACCAGTAACAATTGTTAGCCAGAGCAAATCTGTTGCCTTTGGGACATGTGAAAGAGATCGGATTGAGGTGCTTGCTTCATTCACAGTCCTATTTGGTCTAGACTCTGCAGGTTGAATGTGGACAGCCTTCGGAATGTTCTGACAGGGTTCAGTTTTCAGAGGGTTAGCCAAAGCTGCAGTTTGATTCACTTTGTTTACGTTTCTCTACGAGTCTTGGGCGTCGAAATACATGACAAGCGTGAACGCAAGCGTGCTTCCGAATTACACTAGCACTGTCAGGTGCGTAGTAGAATGCGATGTGGAGGCAAGGCGCGATTTTCCGACGGTTCAGGTTCTGGGCAAGGGGAAAGCTACATCCTCCGTGTCTGGGAGCGCCACACAAATATTCTCGAGCAGGCGTCCAACAGAATTTGGAGGCTCCTGCCACCATCCTTCGTAGGTCGCTTGAATTCCTAAAATCCCTTCCGATTGCTTTTGCCGGCTTGTGTATTTGCATTGCCATGCGCACGCGAAAGTCTGCTTGACGAGCTTGTCATTCCATTCCGCGCGGGATGGCAGGTTTCTGAGGAGGCAACTGAGGGGGTGTGCCGTTGCATGGAGATGAAAGCTTCGCGAAGAAGACATGGTCGATGAAGCTGCCATATCCAAAAGACGACGCGGCTGGAATCCACTCAGGCCGGCAGTCTGGGCTATGCTGGCGACCTTATATTTCTGGAGATACAGAAAATATTCTCATCTTGCCAATGTAAACATGCAACGTGAAATCGGCGCGCGATGTTTGCGATATATAGCGATTATAGCCTGGTTTTGGGGTGTGATGCGCCGCTTCGCTTACATCGCCCCCAGCCTTGTTCCATGCAGACGGTTGCGATGTAGAATTTGTGGAAAACGGAATTTCTCAATGATTTTCTAGTTTCTCGTGCTCGATGGTCGTCCGTTTGCCAGCGATAAGCTCATGAAGATTTTTGCAGAATATTTCACAGATGTCCACGAAGCATCCGGACACGGGCAGTGAAAGCTGTGAAGCAAAAAATCGCGTAAACACGGCGGTATCCGCCGCTGGCTCGGAGATTTTCTCCTTTTCGTCGAAACGATGTAGAGCCTACGAGACAGGCTCGTTCCTACCTTCAGTGCAGGTTGTTTTCCGTAAAAGTCGGATGCTATAACACGATAGACAACACCACCACTGTTGCGAGCCGCCTTTTCATCTTGATGAAAACATCTCCGTTTCATCGCCATGCAACGGCACACCCCCTGAGTTTCCCCCTTTTGTTTCCCCTTCAATTCTGCTGTGAGAATCTAGTAAACAGGGAATTAGGGGCTGGCCGAGGACAATTTTAACATTACTTGGACCATCCCAGAAGTTACCTGAATTCATTAAATTGCACATTTTGCGACGGAATCCTTCTGAAAGCCTTCAAAGGTAGCGAACACAATTGGGTAGGATGAATTCCTCATCTGTTCGGTTTTAAAACATTTGTGACTGTACCTGGACGGCAATGGCTCCAGGTGTTACCGACCAGTGTTCGGCTCAAGCTCGACCACACCTGGAGCAGGTTCATCTGCCGACAAGTAGCACCTGCCAAAAAACAATCAACGAGAGCAGACGATCATGAACAACATGAGTATGAGGTTTAACTAAGAAGCAGCAGCGGCGGGAAAGAAAATACCCAGTCGGGCAAATTGGTCAGCCCCGATGACCTGAGCAGATGCCACTGTATTTGACGTCGAATAAGCCAGAGACGATTCTCAAGCATCTGATTTGAATGAATAGTTCCCAGATAAGTGATTTCCAGCGATCTATAATCATTTATCTGTAGAATCCCTTAAACACCCTAATCTGACGTGGCAATAAAATGGGGTAATGGTTGATAAATCCTAGCAAGAACGAACATAAGCTTGATACATCAAGAATTTTGAAATTTAAAAACATGAATCCATAAATTTAAAACAAATACGCCTTATGAGTTTCAATGGACATGCCGAATCAACAACGCAAGTTGCCGATCGAGTAAAGCGAAGTAGGCGATGTGTCACTCCCGTCATCACGAGTTTGTGGATCGAGCGATTAGACTTTTTTATTCTAATTTTTCTTTATTCAAAAACCCCCATTCGCGAATTTAGGGTATTCTATGTTTACGCGCGCGGAGTGCGCCAAACATAGACCCCTACATCTACGAATGGGCTCATCGCTCGATCACGAGCAGAAAAAAAAAGTCTTTTCCAAAATAAATGGAGAATGGAACCCAATTTTATCCATGCAACCCGCTTTCAAACCATACCCCAAATTTCAATCGGGATTTTGGGGATGGGCGCAAACACAAAAATGCCCATCGTTTGGGTCGATAGACAAGCACTGACCATAGTCAAAGACAAAAATAAAATGGTTTCCATAGTTGAAAACAATAAGTCATCGTTGCCCATAGTTGAAAACAAAATTCTTGCGGTGCCCATGTTTTCCATTGTGCGAGCGAAAAAAAATAACATCACAACTGTATCCATTATTCGCTCAAATTCTTAAGTCGTGACAGACCTACATGTCCTAAACAAACGTCGCATGTTGACCGGCTGTCTTCACAGCCTGTTGTTCGGTTTGTCGTTCATCGTTGTGCACGGAAGAGACAGTGCAATCGCCAATGAAGGGTGATGGAATGGACGCCACCAGCAGCAATGAGATATTTTCCACGGTCAAATTTGCTGACGTCATGCGTGCCATCAATGGACGTTTGGACACGTGACTGTGCTGTGATGTCAGTCATACACAGTTGTGCAGTTGGTTGTGACCACTCGGCCGTGTCCATGCTCGTGTAGATCCTTGAGGCGGACCCAGCTGGAGACAGAGTTCCCTGAGGTGATGCTCCATCCGCTGGAGGCAGCCTGGCAGCCTACCCAGTGTACTAGAGGGCTCCCACAGCCCACGGACTACGTTTGGAGGTCTTCAGGATTTTTTCGGTGGACAGCCCTGCCAGACTGATTTACATGTTTGTTTTCTTACACTCTCCGGCTGTTCCCGGACGTACGTGTGTGACCAGTCGTTGAGTCTGTCTTTTCGTCGTGCATCCGTAGGATCAGACGGCGCTCCGTTTGGACGTTTGTGCGCAGAATTATGGCCAAAACAGTGGTTTTGGGCTGGTTCAGGTTTGACAGGCACCGCCGTGTGCGCCACCCGCCGTGAGCCACGGCGGCTATTTATGCTGTGGACCTGTCATTTGTTATTTCTCTCTGCATTTACTTCAGTTGAAGCTTGAGATACAAGTGCACGTGTCTCTCTCTACCCTTGCTGTCCCTTGCATGACCTGTGTGTCAACCAGCCAGACCCGTGCTGTCAGGCTAGCAAGCAGAAAGGCTAGGAAGCTTCCTGGAAGTTTCTCATGGTATCAGAGCAGACGAGCCAGTGCTCGTCGTGCTGCGCAGCAGAGACGCAGCAGTTGCAGCAGCATTGAGCAGCAGCAGTGGCAGCAGCCCACAGCAGCAGCAGCAGGTCCTGGTTGGACCCATCACCACTCTGAGTCGCTTGAAGCGACAAGAGCACGCAGCGACGCATATGCCATCATCCTGATGCGTCAGAAACCGCAACGGCAGGTTCGTGCTGCAGCTGCAGCGTGCCACAACGGCTTGAGGCCGTTGGAGCCCTTGCGCGCAGCAGCAGCCGGTCCGAGGCCGCCCGTGTGGCGACTTGGAGCCGCAAACCGGGCGAGCAACAGCACCATCAGCGAGCAACAGCAGCAGCGGCGGCCGTGGCCACTCAGGNTTTGTAGGTGCTGACTCCAGCCGTGCAGCTTCCTGGAAGCCGCACGGACGTGGAGGAGCCGCAGACGCAAATCGCGTCAGCCGCCATCCTCTCTTCACCCGCCTGTGCCGGACTCAAGTAGCCACCAAAAGTTGCGCGCTATGGCTCGTTGGAAAGCTTAGATATCAAGCTTTTCATTGCTCCCTTCCTCGCCTCATTTGGAGCTCTGTAGCCTCCAGCATTCACCGTTCCGCATCACTGATTTGAATTTTCATTTTTTCGGCCTGAGCAGAAAATCAGGTCGTTTTGGCCTTTCTCCCCATTTTTTGAAGACGAAAATTTCACCATTGTCTTCAGAATCCTCAGACGCCTCTGTGGTCCAAATTTCGCTTCATTTGGACAACCTTCAATTTTTAGTGGTGAAAATTTAAATTATTAAATTTTCAGCACTTAGCCGATTTCTTGGTCAGAAGGTCGACTTTTGCCACCGTCCTAAATCGGCGAGAAACGCTGACGGTTCTGCATTCGGACGACTTTTGCACCGCCTCAGCATGGAGCCGAGCAGCTCCAAGGGCAAGGAGCTGGAGGACACCGTCACGAGCGGGGGCCGCAGCCCACGCTCAAAGGCGATTGACTTCCTGCTGGTGGAGCAGTCGTCACTCCGCCAGCGCCAGGATGAGCAGTCAGCTACGCTGCGACAGATCCGCGATGCCTTGGTCTCTCTGTCTGGGACACCGGGACATCAGCCCAGGAGAGAGAGAGAGACAACCCCATCGGCCCAGAAGTCTGCTGGCCCCACTGCCGCCCCTGCGCAGAGACGAGAGTCCATGGTCGAGGAGTGGGATCAGGCGCCACCTCCCACTGGGGAGGACGCGCTTCGCCGGCTGATGGAGCAGATGAGGAGCCTACGCATTAAGACACCGGCACCCAGTCCGAGGGGACAACAGCAACAGCAGCAGCAGCAGCAGCAGCTGACCGACCCGCGTCAGGTCTCGGGTGCCGCTGGAGGAGCAGCGTTGATGCCTTTCATGCCCTTCCCACGCCCGCTCCTAGCACCACCAGAGGTCCAGCTCCCCACGGAGCGACGACCCAAGGACTTCGAGACTTCCCCGCCTCGCTACGACAGCAAGGCGGGGTTTGACTGTTGGGAGGTGCTGTTTCACCATGGGCAGACTCAGAGGGATTCTGGCCCTACTACCACAGCCAGTACCAGACGGCTGATCCGCTCCAGTCCCAGACGGCAGCGCGTGCCATGCGTGGATTGCTGTACGCAGTTCCACAGGAGACAGTGGTCGACTTCCGCCCCTTCCTGGGCGCGCCTGGGACAGGAGCAGGCGCAGACCCGCGCCGCGGCTGGGAGCTGGCGCTGACCCTTTTTGCAGTAGAGACTCACGCGACCCGGTCAGCGTGCCTTCGCGAGTTCCACTCCCTTCATCAGGGATCCTCGGATTCAGCAGCTGATCATTGGCGTCGGGCCATGCGCCTGTACACTCGTCTAGGCACCGGAGGCGGCTCTTAGCTCTGGGCGCTGGACACCATCATGCTGGGAGTGTGCCCCGAGCTCACTGACACCTTCTCCCACCTCGACCAGGACGTCCTCGCGTTCATGTCCGACACCCTGCAGCTGTTGCCCTGGGCGCAGCGGTACTTCATCCAGGTCGCGATAGCTGACGAGGCAGCCCGCGCGCATCGGCAGGGCGCCATGGCCGCAGCAGCAGTAGGAGCGACGTCCTCCACGCCTTCCACACCGTCGTCCACCTTCACCCCCACCAGCTCCACCTCTGCCTCTCCCGCTTCCTCCCCTGCTACTCCGACAGCCACTGCAGCAGCTGTGAAGGGGAAGAAGGGGAAGAAGAAGAGGGGACCACAGCAGCCTTCCGGTGGCACCGGACGGGCGGTCCGCTGCCACAAATGCGGCAGACCTCATCGCTATACTGAGTGTCAGCAGGAGCTGGACTGGGCGAGGATCACCCGCGGTCTTCAGGCAGCCCACGAGGAGCGGATCCACACTGGAGCAGCAGCCCGTGCCGCAGCGACCTCGGGGGCAGCACCGGCGGCAGATCCTCCACCATCCGGGGGGAGTACCACGCCGGACCCGAGGGACCAGACCATCGCGGAGCTACGTCGACTGCTGGCACTTCGCTCACAGGGAGGTGCGAGTGTGCTGTCACAGCCGAGTGGTCCACAGACTGACTGTCCATCTGTGTTTGTGGCATGTGGTCGTACTTGTGGGGGGGCTGCGTCGCCTGGTGAGGATGAGTCTGATAGCACAGAGTGGTTGGATGAGTCGCATCGTCGTGCATTGTCCCGCTGTCCTGCCACACCTACTGAGCGTCCAGCAGAGGCAGCGTGCTCCATTGCTCGTTGTACCGTGACCACCACAGGTCGTGAGGCGAGTGGCCACTGGATCATTGACTCAGGG
>SZWC01007241.1:54050-78397 GCA_023375785.1 Penium margaritaceum | reverse complement strand
GGGGCCATGCAGGTCCCCTTTCAACGCATTGGGTGTTTTGGACCTCCCACTCAAAACCCTCAAAAACGTTTGTGAGAAAAGTCACAAATCCCTCTATAGAGATGATTGTGATTTTCCTTGATTTCTGACAACTTCAACATGTTGTTGCAGCTTCGACATAGCGTGCTCATTTGGATGTAGTGTTTTCCTACATGCTCAGTGGATATGGCATTAAGAAAAAGCAAAAAAGTTCCAAATTTGCTTATAGCGTGGTTGTTGTGCAAAACATAAACATAGTTGTAGTTATCAAGAATTATGTGGATACATTGTCACTCGCAAGCAAGAAAAACCAACCGTGTAGGTCGCCTATAGCCGATTGGACGGAATCCCTGGCCAACTAGGCCAAAACCGCGGTGCTTGAGGGTCTCCGACCCTCAAGCCATCCCGTCCAACTGTCCACATGAGAGGCACCTCCGCTCAATCCACGTGGCGTTGGCCGCACGCTACACTCCCCCACACTAGGAGAGAGCCGCCCTCGACATCCGCATGTCGGATTCGAACCCCGACCCTCTGATACCAATTTAGTGGATTGGATGGAGTCCTTGGCAAACTAGGCCAAAACAACGGTGTTTGAGGGTATGCGACGCTCAAGCCATCCCGTCCAAACGCCCAGAGGCCAGGGACCCCCGTTCAATCCACGTGGCGCCGGCCGCGTGCTACATCACCCCAACAGCAACCTCTCAAGGACCTTGAGGTTTGTAAGACTATAGCATCGTGGAATGGCATTCAAAGCAACATTTTAAAAACAAAGGAGAAAGCAATCACTTTTTTCAAACCAACACGTCCATGAGAACGAGGCCGGTAAGGGAAACATAAACTTTCCAAATGTTTTTCATAGCCAGAAATTGCAAGCTTGTCAAGGCAACTATCCAACTATTTAGGTCAGCTTACAACTACGACTACCTCGACCATAGCTGAGCTTCAAGTACACTAGGATTAAGGTACGTTCATTTTGTCCACATAACAATGACTTGACACCTCTTCGAAGAACATGGAAAACAATGGATTACTTGATTAATTTGTTCCTACGGGTTCTACAACATCAAAGTTCCCCTACCGTTTTCTCAAAACTCATGATTTTCAATCAAATATTGGTGATCGGAGATTGAAGTGCCGTAGCCGAATCCGACAACCAATCTTGTGACAAGCTGACTCGATGATCCCCTCGCCAACACTTTTGCCCATTGGGGCGATACCAAGCTCTGGGAAGAAGAAAAAACTAACAAGCGCACAATGGAAGAGCGATGGAATGTGCACGCGTTGGAGGCAGTGCTCACCAAGAGGAGCAATGAACTCTTTAAGGAACCCCAAATCCGGCCAACACTGCCTCAGCCATTCGATTCTACAAAATCCAAAAGACCAAAGGGTTAGATGTGTCTGACGACTTTGGACGTGAAACTCACCACTATTGGGATGATGACAGACCAAAAGACAATTGATCTCACAACCTTGCTTTTTCTTAGCACGGCATTAAGTTGTTTTTTCTGATCTTAAGGACATCAAACGGTAGCAGAAGACTAGAAAGGCCCAGTTAGCGGCTCACGTGACTACTCTCACATTGTAGACTTTTAGCGTTCTATGTTTTGAGCAGATCAAATCAATGTGGCAGTATTTGTTTGACTCCACTAAGGAGTTTGAATGTGCAATCGCCAACTTTAGGCAAAAGCGGCATGCCCCCCTCTTACGCTCCTGTGCCATGTACAATCAAACGGTGACAACACCGGATTTCGCCAACAGCAAGTCTCCAATGTGATCCCCCTCGACCGTTACCACGTGCTGCACCTGTGGAAGGGCCTCCCCCTATGTTAGCTCCGTCGCCATCCTCATCAAGCCGCTACAACTCCCCAAGCCGCCACTCCTGGACTGCATTGTATTGGTCTTGGAAGAGTTGTTTAGAGCTCCCCTACTTCCACTCTAGCAACCCGAGAACACTCTTGTATATCGCCTTGGTAATCCCTCGTAGTGCCCGCTACCGCAACTTTGCAAAGGCCTCCTCCATGGTCCTCGTACGCCCCCCTTGCCATGTATGTCCTCTTCGAGCACCCACGGATGGAGGAGGCGCCTCATCGCATATCTAGATTGGCCTCAGCTCACTGAAAGGAGAGTGGAATGAGCTCCCCTCTACCGTCAAGCCCAGTCCACCCAGGGGATAAATCGGCATGCCTTGCACTCTATACATGCCACCGCCTACAATACCCTAGGCCCCTAAACATTTTCCATTGACAATAATCGGAGGCACAAACCAGTACCAAAAATTTGGTCCACTAGTCAAATGATGGAGTCAACCGTGTGAATTCATACATCCTATAAGTGGTACACTTGTCCAAAATGTTGATTTCTTCTTAGGCTTCCGCCAAGTTCACCCTTGCCACCAGATACGAGTAGTATTTGCAGGACTCTACTTCCATGCCCATTGTCGCCTATCCTACCACTTTTCCAGCCCTTGCCATCACTTCTTATGTCTTCTTGAGCATGTCCTATTGTGCCAACGCATGAAATAAGGGACCAAAGGGGTTCCCTTCCGCGCCCCCTCTCTCACTGAATCACACACACCTGTGCTCCTCACTAGAGGTACAACTTCGAGGGCAAGTTGTGGAAGAGTGTTGATGGTAGAATCAGCCGCTTAGGACATCAAGGCTGCAATGCCTCAAAGGTGGCCACCCGCTCAATCGACTTTATGGCCTTCTTCACATTGGTGCTCATGATAACCCTCTGCACCTACTCTTCTACTTGCTCCATTGATGGTATGGAAAAATGTGTCACCCAAATTGACATCTCCACTACCCGATACAACGATGCCAATATAGTCTCTACCTCACTCCTCCTTGTGCTACCATCTACCTTAGCAGTAATAGGATCACCTCGTCCACCATAATCGGCCGCACCCGCCCATCCGGCTTAGCCAATGTGATGAGCTTGCTTACTATCAGGAATCGTCGAGCCGTGGAATTAAGCTCCCTTTAACATGAAGAAGCAGCCAGCTGTGCCAGCAATCTGGTGAGCCACTTGTCCCCCCCACCACCTATCGTATGTAATCCATTGTTAGCTCCAGCGGACATGCCGCTATACCCATGCTGCTGTCCAAAAAAAGCCCTTTTGCCTACATCAGGTAACATTGTTGGTGTCCGCCATATCATCTTTGCTACCCTCGCCTGTGACGACCAAACTGTCACCGAGTGTTGTGCCTGCAACAACGCCATCATCCAAATTGACTGCGGTGCCAATGAGAAATTGTTTTTTAAGGCCTTGCATGTCTTGGACATGTTTCCCTTCATGGAGCTTTTTCACCACAAACTATGGCGACTTCTCCCTCCCCTCTTCTTCCAGATGATGCACACAAAACTCTTGGGAAATGAGATCTACAGGACTTTTGAGTGTGATGGCCACACGCCACAACTTGCCACACCCCTCCCATAGGTGGCCAGCAGTCTCACCCAATGTTATTAAAGCCACACTTGTATTGAGGTCGCGTCCTAAGTGTGAGGCTGGACATCGCCTGCAGGAGGAGGGGACATTTGACGTCCATGGGATGAGACGTGCACTACATGAGGAGCACCACAGAGCTGGCGAGAGTGCAAGTAGATGAACGACGGTAGGACCTCTGTCCCATACAACCGTCTCAATGTATCCCTTCTGCCAGCTTCCATATGCTCTCCCAATAGTGGCTGTTACACTCCTCCTCGATCCCTCCATCTATCATCAACCACAACATCTTGTCCCTGCCTAGACTGCCCTGCCACTTATCTCCTACTCCTCATCCGTCAGTCCCACTCCTCCTCTCCCACCCCTGGCACCTTCCTTGGCCCCACCAACATCTGTCTCCACCCCTCCATCTTGGATGTGATGCCTCCCCTCCCCTCCACCAGCCCACTGTCAAGCCACTGATGCACCCCCACCGCCTATCCCCAGTCCAACAACCTCCCTCTGCCATCGCTGTCCACTTCTTTTGTTTGCCACACATCCTCCATCAATGCCAGGCCCCTCCCCTCCTTTCCAGAGGTCCCTGCTCAAGCCTGTTTGTAGGCTTGTGTTTGTATCTCTGGATTCCACCAACCTCACATGTCCAGCCTGAGACACTCGGCCCCAACTCGTCCCAAGCCTTATGCCAACCCCTAGCGCCTGTCCATGTCCCTTAGCTCTGGCTAGGAGACATGGAATCCCTATCCCTTCATCTCTCCTCTTTGAAGGAGGAAAATGGAGTAGCAGCTGGAGAAACCGCCCCGCCGCTATGTCTGCCACATCTCCCTTGCTCCCCTGGGATGGACCCACGGGCATGGTTATCCCCCATCCGTGACCCCGTCCGGCTATCTCCGGCCTCCAACAGGCTTCTTCCAGCAGCTATGCCTCCCCTTATCAAAACCTCCCTCAATCAGTCTCCTTGAGAAGAGAACTCTCCTTTCTTGCTCCGCTCCCTCTAAAAGAATGGCAAAGATATTAACAGTAGAATGTGTGGAACGTCCACAATTCTTGAATGAGTTGTTGCCTCTAGATGCCACTCGCTGCCTATAGCAGCCATGTTGGTTCAATCTCCGACAAAGATGTGTGTGAGTGGAGGCTAGTGGAAAGTGATGATTGTATTCGAGGGTTACTACTTAAACACCAATACCAACACCCCCTTGGTCCATAGACGAGTACCATTACACATAACAAAGGAGAGCACGGCATGCACATGAGACGGCTAGAATGTACAAGACAGAGTCGCAATAGGGAAACAAGCAGCAAGTTTAGTCAAGTTCAGTGGCGTATAAGACAAGCCAGCAGCGTATACATTGAAGTGAAGTATGCCAGAGATGAGTGCTTTGGTCAAGAAGTCAGTGTCTTGCAATTGTGCGTCCATCCAGACAATTTTCACGACACAAGCAACAGAACACTCATGAACAAAGTGGTACTCAATGTTGATGTGCTTGGTGCATGAATGAGGCATGCCATTTTTTCAGCCAATGTCTTTGTGCTTTGACTGTAACAATGCAAGGTGATGCAACAAATGAGCACGCACAGCTGTTAAAGTGGGTAACATAACCAAACACCCTCACACGTACCTGGGCCGAGACACATATACTGGGTTTTGTTAGAGCTATGCGCGACGCACCCTTGGTTGTCACTCTTCCATGACACGGCAGTGCCCCCAACAAAGAGATTTATATCAGACAGGCTACGAACATCGACTTCAAGGGTGTGTGGCACGTAGCTCTAGCAAGGCCAGGTATTTCACACTCAGTGGAAATGCAAGTGAGAGAATGTAGTTGTGCCACTTGCTCCAGCATCTGCATGTGCCTATTGGCTGGATCATCCTACAATGCAAAAATTAGATAATGAAGGCAATTGTTGAGCATGATGGCATGCACCATATGCACAAAGTACATCAATGTGAAGCATAACTTTGTGCGTGAGCGCATCCAGGCAGGAGGCTCGGAGTAGTTTTTTGGGTCGACACGCATGAGCAGCGTGCGGACTTCCTCACTAAGGCTCTCAATGTTTTCGTGCTCAACTCTACTGTGCATGCTCATCGTCTGTTGCGTGATCGTGACCAACCTGATTGATCCTTGCAATCTATCTCAGTCCTCTCTTTGTGAGGCTCCCTGATTGTGGTACTCCACTGCTAAGTCGCTTGCACGTTGTTCACATTCATGTTCGTTGGTCAGTGCGGGATGTGTGTCCATGGACTGCGGGGGAGATGCATTTTTTGCCTTCTTCCGGACTTGGATTTTGTACAAGTTAATGTGTGCATGTGGTTGTGCACATCTATGGATCATCGGAGATTTTTGCTGTGGGGTATAAAACCATGCCAGTGATCTCTTGACTTCATTTGAAGACTTTACCATGCTGGAAACTAACAATCATCCCAACGTGCATGGAGTTTGAGATGTTGCGTCAATACTCACATTTCAAAATGCAAGAACTCTAGCGACACAGGCCACACAGCATTACTGGTTGTGATGGTCAAGAGATTGGGCAGAGTTAACTGCATGATGATACTTCAATGCCAGACGTGTACATTGGCTGACAGATTGAGATGATCACTTGTGCTTGGAGCTAGACCCGAGAACGAGACATGCATACTACATACGTTCGTGGACGATGTGGCGTACCTTTATTTTGCATTTTTGGTGAAATCGTTTCAGGTTGTTGTGGGCTGTTGAATCCTAGGGACCGTGCTATCTGGCTGGTTGGTCAGCAGCCCGAGTAGTCGCCACCGGATTGAAGACCGGTGTGGTCAGGATTGATCCCATGGGTGGCATCGAGGCCGCACGCGAGACCATCTATCGTGGGTGGCCTCATCAACCATCTCTCCTCAATGGCTCGCCTCTCATTCCTCATGCTCAAGTGCTTCTCTGCTAAGTGATTTAAACCACCATAGATCCATGGCATGTATAATTGGTAGAAACATGTGAAGGAGAGAGAGCAAGGGAGAGAGTGTGTAAGAGACGCCATGGATGTTGCAAAGCTCACTTAGAAATGTTGAACAACAGGTAACAAGGTGTTAGGTGGAGCAAGGAGTTAGGTTTCTTGGTGAAGCAAGTCTCACCTTGTGCACCATGCACTAGGTGCAACCGCCGCCACCCCTACGGTTGAGCCAGACCTCCTAAAACATTCTGGAAGTGGCTTCTGCCAGAAACATCTAGTAGCATGATTATTCAGGATCAACAACCGAAAACTAATCAAAGCAACCCACAACTAAAAATCATGCAAAACACACATCATCCTAAAGTGTATCTGGACATGCCACAATAGCGAGCTTCCTGTAACTGTATTCCATGGTCGTGAAGTCAAAGAGCTGTTGGCTGGCCCATCGGCACAAGTCTCATGCTACCCAAGTGGTATAGACAACATGACTGGAGCTGCTGAGGCCCTTGAGAGACTTAACCGTGCCTCAGAATGCCACTTGGTTTCCATGGCATCAATGTAGAATTACTCTCCCACATAGATGGACGTGTGTGGAGACCAGTGGACAGTGATCAGCATATTGGTAATTCAACACTTGAACACTAATACTAACATTCCCTAGCTCACAGACAAGCAATGCCACAGAAGACAAAAGACAAAATGGCATGCACATGGAGCAACAAAGATGTACGTGGCGGAATTTCCAGAGGGCAACGACATCCAAGCTCAGTCAGGTCGAGAGGGTGCGCATGTCAGATCAACTGCATGAATAACAAACTAGAAAGAGCTAGAGCCGATAGCTTTGGTCAGAAAATCAGCCCGCTGAGAACGTGTGTACACCAAGAAAACTTTCACGGCACCGGCGGTAATGCACTCACAAATGAAGTGGTGCTCGACATTGGTATGTTTGGTACATGAGTGATGCATGCCACGATTTTCGGCAATGGCTTGGTACTTTGGTTGTCGTAGTGGAGAGTGATGCAGCGAATGGACACATGCAGCTGCTACAACAGGTAGAACAACCTAAAGCTTTCATACGTTGCCAAGATGAGAGCAATTTAATTAAAATTACTTGAGCTCCTTGTACCACAACCCTGTTTGCCACTCTTCCAAGGAACAACAGTGCCTCAAACCAAGAAGTTGTACCCCGAACGACTACAAGCAACAGTGCCATGTGCCTCGTCACAGTCAATGTATCTTTCGACAAATACAGAGGGTTCAATCTACAGCATAGTCCAATACGTGATATGGAGATTAAGTATTGCTTAACAAATTGTGCAACCTTGAGATGACGGTTACTTGGATGTTAAGATAATTGAGCCAAGTAGTTGATGGTGAATGCAACATCTGCATGCATCATTGTAGCAGGGTACATCAAAGATCCAATAACTTGAAGATAGTAAAACACATCAACTCCCCCCGCCAACTGGACCACATCAGGTTTTTTCAAGAGTCTTTGGCTAGGTGGGGTCATAGGCGTAGAGGCAAGGAATCAAAGCGCGCAATTGAGCAAAATGCTCACCTAGACTGTGGATGTAGGCTTCTTGATGCACGTGCAATGTGTCGTTACTCGAGAATGACCAAGGTCCTTCACCACATAGACTGACTACAGAAGGAACTTCACAAAGTGAACAGCAGAAGGTCTCGGAGAGGCAAGAATGGTCATTGACATAGACAAGGAAGGCTACAAGAGGAGAGGACAACGGACTGAGAAACAACATAAGATGAACCACATTGTGGCGGTATCCTCCTTTCTCAAGGGTGGCAATGATCTCCGCGTTCCAGCAGTAAGGGGACTCCTTCAGCCCATACAAGGCCTTGTGAAGTCGCCAGACCTTGTTGGTTTCATCGGTAAATCAAGATGGCTACACCACGTAGATCTCCTCGTCCAAGGTGTCATGGAAAAAGACACTGTTCACATCCATCTTGAGCTTCCAGTCACGGTACGCCACCAATGTAAAAAGAGAATAAGCAGTTGTGTAGCACCAAACGTGGGCAAAGTTCTCATGAAGGTCTACGCTAGGGATCGCCTTAAACGATCAGTTGAGCTTTTGAACAATCAGCAGCACCATAACGCATCAGCTTGTACTTGAGGACCCAACGCGTAGAGAAACGTTGTAACCAGGTGGCAAGTCCACCGATTCGTAAACCCCATGCTCATGAAGAGCATCAAGCTCCTCCTACATATACTTCTCCTAAAGGGAGGAGTCAATAGCCTTACAAGTCTCACAAGAAATTGTGGGCTCGGATCCCAAGGGAGAATGGCCATTGGTGGAAAAACATCCAGCAACATATCCAACCACAGAGGTGTCAATGGTAGTGTGACACTCCTTAGAGAAGAGTGAGTATCCAAGGATGTGCCAGTGTGCATGACTCCGACGCAAATACCATCCAATGCGGTAGTGGTAAGACCCAGGGCACGTAGCCTTAGATCGCTGGACACAACCCCACTGTGCAAAGGGAGGGCACGAAGCCTACCACCACAAGTGTATGGCTTGGGGGATAGTAAGCCAGGATCCGACTGGGCAATTTACCGTCACATAGATTATCCGGAAGCTATACGGCTGTGACACACCCCCATGCGAGGGCTAGTCGGAGATGACTGCGGCGGGTTGTCCAGCGCTTGTACGGTATAATGTCATGACAGAGGGTACCATGTAGAACACGATTCCACACCCAAGTCATGTATGACATAGCCTCATGCACAAAGAGGGGAGAGAGCCCGGACTCAGTAAAGAGGTACCAGACACCATGAACAAGGGTACGGTTCTGATGATTGGATGCACTGTTTTTTTTCAGGGTGTGCATGTAGCGAACGACTCCATAGGCACCCAATGAGAGGTGAGAACGCGAGAATTGGGGGGTGAATAAATCAACACCAAGGTTTGAACAAAGCAAACAAACATGAGGAAAGGGATCCATGTCATCAGCATGAACGAGATCAAGGGGATGGGAGGTGACATGATTGGACACAGAGAAGGGAGGTCAATGCATCTTCCCTTGAGCACAGTCAAGGAAATCAGATGTGCAAGGGGGTGTAAAGGAGGCATGATCAAGACCGTGGACTGGGCGCAGGCGTAACAGGAGGTTGATGGTGGCGGTATGAATGTGACAAAGACGATGATGCGGAAGACTGATTTTCTCAGGAGACAAGGACGGTGTGACATGAACCAGGACAGAGGCAGTGGAAGACAAGGGGAGAGACTAAGGGACACAGGCCAGACGACCGTAATGAAGGCCAGAGGGCACAACACGACCAGAGGATTGCAACAGGTTAAGGCCGATGCCACGTCTGGAAACGAAGTCCATGTCTTGGTTTTCAAGAGTGGTTACGAACAGGAGGCTGACCTCAATGTTGGGCAAGTACATTATGTCTTGTATGAACAGGCCCCATCCCAGCCCAAAAATCACGGAATAACACACCTTGCACAGGCAGCAACTGGCCAGAGCTAGTGCAAACATAGTGAACTGAACCGGCAAGGCCAAGGGGGACGAAGGCAGAACAAAGTATAAGTCAGATCTTGGAGGAGGAGCGAGCAAACGGTAGATTATGAGAGACAGCCACAGTGTTAAACATTGGGGGAGGGGACTGGCCCAACAAAGCAAGATAACAAGACAAAAAAACGGATTGCAAGTGCTCAACCCAAGGGACATCAACAGGCAGCGATCACCCGAATTATTTGTATCAGCCTGACATGCATGGAGAGAGGCGGCCTCTAGAACACTATCACCTCCCTTGTCAAAAAGATGGAGGAGGTTGGTGAGGGTCTTCTCTAGGAAACGCTCAGTAGCATCGTGGTCATCATGATGACCACCGTTGTAGTAATCTCCATAAGATCAATCACCATCATGCAACTAGGAAGGAGGCGCATATTAAGTGGATGGAGGTGCGTAGTACGAGGCCTAGTTGAGGGGATGGAGTCAGGCAGGTCCAACAAGGCCGAAGGGCTGGGCAGCAACATCAGCAGGGGCAATAGAGGATGAGGTGCCAGAAGACGGGGGCACGCTGGCAGACCCTGCGAAAGATTTGCAAGTGGAGCTTGCGGACAGATGAGACGCAATAGTGGTCCATGCCCACCGTGCACACATGGAATCAGTCAGGCAAACATCACATGTGGGTTGGGAAACTTTGGGACAGAGTGGCCAGCTTGACCACAGTTTCAACAGTGGTGATAGGGGAGGTGGAAGGGGAGGAAGACAAGTTACCACAACCCTTCCCCCCACGACCCCCACTGTTACAAGGCCTCCACCATAATCACCATCTCCATGCCCACGGCCTGCACTAAGGGTGGCATGAGCAACGCCCATAGAGGAGGAGGTGGTACCAGAGGAGGACGAGGAGGAAGAGGAAGAGGACACAGCAGTAGAACCAATTGCAACAGCGGGGTGATGCAGACGCTTGTTTTGCATATTTCTCCACTAGTCAGTGAGGCGAGCTCCAGTGAACTAATCAAGTATGCCAAAGCCAGGTGGTTTATCATCAGTAATGGTTTCAGAGGTAATCCGCATGATTTTGGAGTGACGGACGTGGAAGAAAAGGTCAGAGAGCTCAGGAATAAGCTTTGTGATGGTGGATAGGCTGGCCAAGAGTTGTCCACGTGCGGCCATACCAATGTCACAAAGTAACGAGGCTGCAAGCCTAGTGATGGTCAGCTGACCTGACATGTCAGTGCCCATTGCCTTGCATCCATGTGACATTGTTGCACCAATGAATGAGTGATTAATTGCCAACAGGGTCTGCAAGAGTTCTGCGTGCAAGGTCAGCATTCTACTTGCAAATTTCCTTAGTGAGATTTTCAGGGCCCATGATGATGGGTGCACGGACAGCACGGTCGGAATCATCAGGTAGAGGGACAAAGGCTGTGGGAGCAAAGGGATCAGGTGCAAAGTAGTACTGCCAGATCTGTTCCCCCTGCGTCCATGAATTGAAGCGAACATCCAAGGAGGAGAAGGCAAGCTTGGGGGTTAAGTGCAGTGACATAGTCTCAAAGTCACGCTCGCGAGGAATGGAAAATGGGGCATGAGCAAGAAAAACAGCAGATAGATTGACATTTGTGCTGGTGGCAATAGACAAATAGGAGCCAGTGGCAGCACTTGTACCAGTGGTGCCAATAGTGCCAGCAATGCTAGTAGTGTCGGAAGCATTGACGGGAGCAACAACAGCAGCAGCGGGATCAAAAGCACAAAGTAGATGCTGCATCACAAGCTTGGTAACAGCTTCATCCCACTCAGCCTTGAAAAAATCAGCATCCTGCTGATGGTTTTCAGTAGTCTCCATGGTTAGACAGGTCTGGCACAGTTGATTGTGGAGTTCTACGATGGCTGCTTTGTGGTCAGGCATGATGATTTTGCATGCAAGGAAAGATTGATGCTCAGAGGAATTTTTTGGCAGAGTTTCTCCTGTCCTAGTGGGATTAAGAATATGGATGAGGGGATGTAGAAATAGTCGGAATCTATACAGGCACGCACAGAAATACCATGGCCTGTGCAAGACCCACCTCCAAGGGGCTGAGGTAATCAAGAGGAGTGCGTACCATGTGGTGGAAGTGGTAGTAGTACAAAGCACGACAGGAGCACAAAAGCGGAAGATTCGGTAAGCACAAAGATCCTTGGGGTCAATGAGACAGTGAGGCACAAGATCCCCGTCACTACAGCTGTAGAAATGGCTACTACTGTTACACACACAAGAATTCAGGCGTAGACACTAGCAGTGGTGAGAGAGGCGATCACTTCGGTGAGTATGACGGAGGAGAGGATGGTGTTCCTGATGGAATAGACAACAGATGAGGCTGATGGCGTTGTTGTGGAAACAGAAACAGCAACCACACCTGCTGAAATATATGTCTGAGTGGCCACATTCCTGATCGATGCTACGAGTGGGCCAAAGGTGGAATCAGTCTAGGTGAACTCTTCCTTAGCATGCCCACCTGCAGTGGCTGTAGTCGCATGCGGGACTCCCACTGTGGCTGCAAACATGGCAGCAATGACTGCTGCTGCATCATGAATGGCACAGGAAAGGCTGATGGCCTCAGCAGCCGCCAAGCTCTTGCACATCAAGGTGTTGGCAGAGTCCTGACCTGCTGAGGGTGTAGGCGGTGGCTTTGGCTGCTGCTACGCTAAGTGATAATGTTGTGGCTACGGGTGCTACGGATGCTGCGGTGGCTATGAAGAATGAGGCTGCGACTGTGGCTATGACTACTAATGGGGCTTTTACTCACCTACAGAGGGATTAGTAAGGATAGAAGGGGGGATTCCTAATGATCCACGTGTAACTTTGGTAGTTGGGATATCGTCGAAGCTGCCGGCCGGAACTGTCATCAGCCATGTAACTTGGTGTTCGATCTCCTCTTGTTCACGCTCGTATTCTGTGGCAGCCTCTTCAGATTCATACTTGCCAGATGTGATGTTGGCACTGATACTAGTGAAGTTTGCGAAGTTTGTCACGTCACTGCTCCTCCTCCCAGTGTGCCACAAAGGTCGGGTAGGCGGCTACTTCCTCCTCAATTGACGGTGAAACTATTAGAGGCAATTCAGGCGGTGATGCCAGGGTGGCGGCGATGACGGAAGTAACACTGCTAGTAAGAGACTGCTATGGTTGCTATAGCCATTACGGTGTGAGCACGGCTATAGTGAACGTAGATATGGATGTCGCTGGACAGGTCTGATGGTGACTGCGGCTAAAGCTGTGGCTACAGCCGCAGCTACGACTGCTAAAGAGTACAATGCTGTGGCAGTAGGTGATGATGCCGTGGAAGATGATGTTGTGGTCGTAGATTTCACCGGAGTGTATTTAACGGTGCTATGGCTGCTGGCGTGACTGTTGCTACTTCTCCTATGGCTGCGGCTACAGATGATGCTGCAGAAGAAGATGCTATGGCTGTAAACATTACCGGATTGCATTTGATGCTGGCTGTGGCTGGGAACGCAAATACTGCTATGACTACGGGCGTGGCTATGGATGCGGCTGCGGCTGAAGCTGCGACTGCGACTGTGGCGACTACTGAGAGTAATGTTGTGGCAGCAGGTGCTGCCAGAACTGCAGATGATGCACGTGGACGATTATGCCTCGGCTGCAAATGTCATCAGAGGGGATCCGATGGTGGCTGCTGCTGCGACTACGACTATGACTGTGGCTGCGGCTGTAGTTGGGACCACGCCTGCGATTACTGATAGGAGTAGTGTTGTGGCTGTAGGTAATGCCACGGCTATAGATGGTGCCATGGCTGCAGATAACTTCGGGGGAGACCCAATGGAGGCTACGGCTGCGGCTGTGATTACGATTGTGGATGTGGTGGTATAGGCCCATGCACAATGGTTGAGGAAAGTGACTCTGTGATCTGCGCATATGCGTTTGAGGTTGCTCCTGCTGTAACAAAGGTGGTCACAAAATACGGGTGGCCTAAGAGTGGGAAAAATCCCGATGCATGTGGAAGACGGTGAGAAGGCAAAAGCTCTCGGCAAGTGGGACAAGAGAGCTCGACGCCGATCCTCCCTTCTTCTTGCTTGTCACCGCCATGGGCTATGTGGTAGAGACAAGCACAGGGGATGGGGCAAGAGTGGTCAATGCAAGCATGCACAATGCAACGCTGTAAAATACAGACCTAGAGGTAGGTGCAGTCGTCACCAACTGCAGGAGCGTGGTGCACGTGCCATTGCATGTCCACGGCCGAGAATGGTGATGGAATAGGTCCCAAGACTTAGTGCTCAACACATAAGAGGGACAGTGGGACAGAGCAACGAGCTTTTCCCTCATTGTTCTGATACTAGTAGTTAGTAGAAACATACACGGAGAGAGAGCAAGGGAGAGAGGGTATGAGAGATTCCATGGATGTTGCGAATCTAACTTACAAACATGGAATGACAAGTGATGAAGTGTTAGGTGGAGCAAGGACTTGAGTTGCTAGGTGAAGTGAGTCTCACCTCGTGTACCATGCACGCAGGTGCGACCGTCGCCACTTCTGGGGTCAAGCAAAATCTCCCACATTGTTTTGGGAGCGGTTGTTGCTGGAAAAATCTGGCAGTGTTAAAGATTTCAAAGAGCTACTGGCTGGCCCATCAGCACAAGCCTAATGTTATCCATGTGACATGGACAGTACGAGTGGAGCCAATGAGTCCCTCCAGTGACTTGAACGTTCCATTGCCTCAGTGCGTCACTTGGTTTGCATGGCAATTATGTTATTTTACTCTCCTACATAGGTGCATGTATGTGGAGACCATTGGACAGAGATCAACGTATTGGTAAGTCAGCAATTGAACACCAATTCCAACAGCGTGTGTGTTAGAAGAGCTATTTTTTCCTCCTTCACTTGCTCCTTCATACCTAGTCGTCCCACATCTACCTACATGTAGCAGCCATTTTGGTTCACTCTTTTGCAAAGATGTGTGTGAGTTGAGGCGACTGGCAAGTGATCACTACACTAGAGGGTCAGCACATAAACACCAATATGAACAAACCACATCTCATGGCGACAAGTGTACGAAGAGTTTTTTTTTATCGAAGTTCTTGGGCTGATATAGGGTAGACTAGCCTGTCACGGTGGACCACCTTCTTGTATTCCGTAGGAGCTATTAATTGTATTTGGATGCCATTTGCTCTCCCTCCTTTTCTTTCAACAATTATAGCTTTGAAACTACATTCATATCTCTCCTAGGTGGGTGTTTCCTTTCAGTGTGTATGGTGATTGTAACCGCACTGGTGAACCATGACGCTCTCGCTTTGTCAGGAGCAACAAGCGTAGAAAGCTTCCAAAAAGTTTCTCAAAGACATAAAAATTTTGCTGCGTCCAACGTTGTGGCAGTTCCTGGTGTTGTGATGAAAGCCATGCCCTCTATCTATACAACTTAATATGAACACTCGGCCATGTCCATGCTCGTGCAGATCATTGTCAGAAGATGGCCCATTCACCAACATCTGCCAGAAAACTACCACAGTGCTTAGGGTAATTGTTGGGACACTCCGCCATTTCACTTCAGAGTCAACAGTTTTCTTGATGGAAATTATCTCTAGCTCAAGACTCTGAATCCGTAGGTTTAGACTGTTCTGCATTCCGAAGTCTCTGCATAGAGTTACAATCAAAACAGTGATTTTGGATCGGCTTTAAGACAAACTGACATTGCGGCGTGCGTCACCCGTCGTGTGCTACAGCATGTATTCATACAATGTGCGTGCTGGCTATCATTGCTCTCTGCATGCTAAAGCTATTGAAGATGATGAGACTTTGTGCATTTCCCTAGACCAACCATTGTTGGTTCCACTTCGAACCAATGACACCTGATCCATGCACCCATCAAAGAGTGCATGCATAAAACAACCATGTACAAGTGACTATCAGGAACTTTCCTTTCATTCCGTTATTGGGCTATGAAGATGGTGTGAACCTTATGAGAACCGTCTAAGGAATGATTTGGAACTTGTTTCATGGCTTAGGGCTAAGGTGGAGACGAGCATGCAAGGACACGAACATCAGGATGTCGTACGCTCACGATGTGTTTCCTCCACTCCCGGGACCAACATGTCCTGCGCACTCACGGCCACAAGCAATGCATGTACATAGGAATTAGCACCTTCCAATACATACAAGTTACAATGTTTCCATACACTAGGTAGGAAAAAACTCTCACCCTGAAAGCTATATCAAGGAAGTTTCTTTAATTTCTGCATGAAAATCTCTTTTTGGCATCATTTTGACAAACAAACTAAGACTATTTTAAGAAATACTCTTACATATGAACACCAATTTCCACTGAAAAGAAGAAGAAAAAAAATCGCATCCTGAAAAACACTCCATTCTCCTACTATTTCTCAGAGGTTCTGAATCGTTGTAAACGTCTTCAAAATCTTTCAGTGTTATGAGAACATTAAGGGGCCTATTTCTTGCTGAATGTTTTTGCAGTTTGTTCCATGCCATATCTTTTGAAACCTCAAATTTTCTTGAAGGCACAAAGTTGATGTCTCTGTTCAGGCCAGAAAAGGGTCTGTTTATTGCAGACTTTGGTTACGGTTCACTAACATATCTCTACCCCCTCCCTCCCGCTACCCTAAATAGTTATTGTGGGGGATGTATGAGATGGTGCACAACATTAAATACGCATGTATTGCTCAACACTTTAAAAGTGATATTTCAACCTCGACATTTTCACGCATGTTCTAGAATGCAGTTTCTCACAAAGTTCTCCGACGTCCACCGCAAGGACTAGTTGCCGTTACTCTGATTCCTGTGCTGATCGTCCAACATAGGCAGAGTGCTCTATACCTTGTTGTTTAGTGTGGATGTCAGGTGGTGAGGCGACTGGCACTGGTATCATTGAATCTGGTACGAGCCTGATGCAAAGGTCCTCGGCGTGAGTGCCTGGGCAGACAATGTTGAGGTTCACTCAGTGTGCCCTATCAGCCATGATTTGGTCTCCCGCGAGTTCTTGGTCACATGCAATTGTGTAGCTGACCTTGTTGTGGTCAAGCTAAGCCTAAAGGCATGTGTCTTGGCCACCGTGAGCTCTCCCTCAACAGCGCCTGATCTAGGCACGTTCAAGGAGGCACTCTTGGCTGATAATGCAAAGTTGTGGTGTCCTACTTGTGAGGATGAGCTAAATGCCATCCGTGAGCATTATGTCTATGCGCTTGTCCACCTCCAACTTGGGCGGAAGGTTGTACAAGCCAATTGGGTCTTTTGCAGGAAGGCAAAGCCTGACGACGCAGTGGATTGCTGCAAGGCCCGCTTGACAGCAGAGGGTTTCTCACTAGTTGAGGGAATGACATTCACAGACACCCTATCTCCTGTTGGCCGCATGCCCACAGCTCGCGTCCTCTCCGGGGTTGTTCCTTAGCACGATTGGGAGACACGCCACATTAATGGCACTACAGCACTCTAGAGGGGGAAATCGATATGGTCTAGCCACCTGGCTTCAAGGTCGGTGACGAGGTTTGGCGCTTATGCAAGAACTTGTACGGCCTGAAGAAGTCATCCTGGTGTTGGAACTAGGAGATCAGTAGCACACTCACGACGACTGGCTACGTGCAGAGTGATGGCGATCTGTCCCTCTTTCCCTGTCAAACAGATGAGCACTTCACCGCCATCCTTGTCTATGACCTCCAACCTCCTAATTGAGTCTCCTTTGAAGGAGGCCGCGAATAAGGCCAAGGTAGTCCTTCATGCTACCTGCTGGAAGAAGGTCCTTGGTCCTACTATTGTTCTCCTGGGGATGGTGATCATGCATCATCATTGATGGCGGACACTCTTGGTAAATCTGGCACGTTAAGCACGAGTTGTGGATAAGCGATTTGCTCACCTCATTTGTGCACTTCTTGGTAATTCTGCCTCATTACACCTGATGGGCAGGATGTGCTGGAGGTGGATGATCCAATACTACTTGGGGAGACTATGGACATGACCCTGTACGCCCACCTTATCAGCTCACTGATGTATCTGGCCATGACCACACAACCCGACATCGCCTTTGTTGTCAACCTCCTTGTACTATTCTCGTAATGTCCTCGGGCGAGAACCCTTCACGTGGTTGTGCAAATGGTGCGACACGTGGTTTCTATACCGTACCTTGGACTCTCGTTTCGTAAACACTGAATTGGAAACAATTTTAGGGCATGCAGGCCCATGCAAGAACGAACATGAGCTCTGTGTGTGAGTGCAATGCAGAACGGCAAGAATTTGGCTAAGTCTGGAACGCTGAATACAAAGAACAAGGAGAGTTTACAAATGAGCCCCTAGCGGGCTTAAGTAGGGGCGCCGGCAGCTAGCCGCACCGGGCCCCGTCACCCCCGCTGAGCCAAAACGGGTCAGCGGGGAGAACACACTGCGTACACCACGATAACAATAACGGTGGTCTCCTCGAGGCACCGGAACAGCTCTCCAAGTACCCGGGTCTCGACCACCGAGAAAATACGAACAGTGCCAGAAAACCTCAAAATCAGCGTCCAGTCATCACAGACGGCTTTCCGAACATCGGAAGCCCCACAATAGCCATCGGGTCTCCTCGTCGCACCGGTACTGTCAACCGGGTGCGCGGGTCTGAACCCACCGAGAAAACTCTCCTACCTCCTGACAAGCCCACATGGCTGCCGGAACGCATCGACCGCGTCTCGTCGGCGCTGTCGTAGGTGCTGGAGAAGTCTCGGTGCATTCCGGAGGCCCGTCGTGTCGTCACGCTCTCCTCTGCCATATACCCCGAATGTGGGTATATCGGTAAACTAGCAGTGTCGGTCGTGACGGGTGGAAGCCACACAAACCAACACTCCCCCTGGCTGACATAGCCGTCCACGCCAGAACGAATGAGCGAAGGCATGGAACAACAATGCATGACAAGCCTTAACATGCATGAGTCAACTCGCACAAACATACACACACGCTCGTCTGCTATCCATCTAGGGTCTCCCTGGACACTGGCACAGCCCACCAAGTGTCTTGGTCTCGACCATAAGAGGAGTGATGCACACGCACACAAACCAGTGTAATGCACATCATACACATGTCAGAGGACAAGATGGTCTCCTCGTGACACTGGCGGTACCAGGGTCCGGGTCTCGACCAATACGAGCAATCCAACTCAATGGTATCATCATCCAAACACAGGATCAAGGGAGGATCTCCTCGTAAGACGGGTGCAANAGTACCCGGGTCTCGACCACCGAGAAAATACGAACAGTGCCAGAAAACCTCAGAATCAGCGTCCAGTCATCACAGACGGCTTTCCGAACATCGGAAGCCCCACAATAGCCATCGGGTCTCCTCGTCGCACCGGTACTGTCAACCGGGTGCGCGGGTCTGAACCCACCGAGAAAACTCTCCTACCTCCTGACAAGCCCACATGGCTGCCGGAACGCATCGACCGCGTCTCGTCGGCGCTGTCGTAGGTGCTGGAGAAGTCTCGGTGCAGTCCGGAGGCCCGTCGTGTCGTCACGCTCTCCTCTGCCATATACCCCGAATGTGGGTATATCGGTAAACTAGCAGTGTCGGTCGTGATGGGTGGAAGCCACACAAACCAACACTCCCCCTGGCTGACATAGCCGTCCATGCCAGAACGAATGAGCGAAGGCATGGAACAACAATGCATGACAAGCCTTAACATGCATGAGTCAACTCGCACAAACATACACACACGCTCGTCTGCTATCCATCTAGGGTCTCCCTGGACACTGGCACAGCCCACCAAGTGTCTGGGTCTCGACCATAAGAGGAGTGATGCACACGCACACAAACCAGTGTAATGCACATCATACACATGTCAGAGGACAAGATGGTCTCCTCNTGACACTGGCGGTACCAGGGTCCGGGTCTCGACCAATACGAGCAATCCAACTCAATGGTATCATCATCCAAACACAGGATCAAGGGAGGATCTCCTCGTAAGACGGGTGCAATACACCACGTGTCTGGGTCTCGACCAACAGTTCGCATGCACATGTCACACACAGTATAGCGACACACTAAGACACACGATCACATGGTCTCCTCGTGACACTAGTGCAATGCACCAAGTGTCCGGGTCTCGACCAACAGGGTGCTACCATGTACATGCAGCTGTGAAGACACGCAGCATGAGCCACATGCGAGATCCTGTAGATGCTCAGAACAGAGCATGGACCTCGCCATGCATCTCCCATGGCGTCGCGTCAGGTCGAGGTCCACACAACACTCCCCCTGGGCAGATGAACCTGGCAACGATGTCCTCGATGGAGATGTTGATGTCGTAGCTGAACAGATCATGTGCGATGAGCCATGTGGTGTATCCATCATGTAGAGACAGCTCCCCCTGTCACCTGTGAGTCGACTCCCTCCCTCATGGCTACAACTCCTCACTTGAATCTGCATCACCTGGGGTATACCAGTCCTCGCGTGACTGCCAAGGGTCCCAACTCATAGTCTCTCCTGCCTCCGCACTGCCGCGATGCATGTGTGTACGCCGGAGGAACGAGAATGGGCGAGCAGTACGCGTGCGTGGATGAAGTGGCGGAGTTGGCCTCGGTGGCCGAATAGAGCACCGTGAGGCACAGGGGTGTACCGCCGGAGGAGGAGAGCNCACGCTCGTCTGCTATCCATCTAGGGTCTCCCTGGACACTGGCACAGCCCACCAAGTGTCTGGGTCTCGACCATAAGAGGAGTGATGCACACGCACACAAACCAGTGTAATGCACATCATACACATGTCAGAGGACAAGATGGTCTCCTCATGACACTGGCGGTACCAGGGTCCGGGTCTCGACCAATACGAGCAATCCAACTCAATGGTATCATCATCCAAACACAGGATCAAGGGAGGATCTCCTCGTAAGACGGGTGCAATACACCACGTGTCTGGGTCTCGACCAACAGTTCGCATGCACATGTCACACACAGTATAGCGACACACTAAGACACACGATCACATGGTCTCCTCGTGACACTGGTGCAATGCACCAAGTGTCCGGGTCTCGACCAACAGGGTGCTGCCATGTACATGCAGCTGTGAAGACACGCAGCATGAGCCACATGCGAGATCCTGTAGATGCTCAGAACAGAGCATGGACCTCGCCATGCATCTCCCATGGCGTCGCGTCAGGTCGAGGTCCACACAACACTCCCCCTGGGNGGCTACAACTCCTCACTTGAATCTGCATCACCTGGGGTATACCAGTCCTCGCGTGACTGCCAAGGGTCCCAACTCATAGTCTCTCCTGCCTCCGCACTGCCGCGATGCATGTGTGTACGCCGGAGGAACGAGAATGGGCGAGCAGTACGCGTGCGTGGATGAAGTGGCGGAGTTGGCCTCGGTGGCCGAATAGAGCACCGTGAGGCACAGGGGTGTACCGCCGGAGGAGGAGAGCTAGAGCGATGAACCGGATCACCACTCGTGGATGAAGATGAAGATGGGGCAGGTGAGTCGGGTGGATGAAGGTGCGTGACGGCAGCAGAAGAAGGAGGAGCGATGATGGGGTCGACAGGAGCGAGGATGGCGGAAGCCGAAGGCACGCTCACCTCTCCTCTGACAATGTCTCCAACCGACGTCATACTCGGAGCGCGTACAAGATGCTCCCCAAGCATAGGTGTGCCAGATGCTGCTGGCGCAGGGGTCGTGCCGATAGTGCTGATGTTGCCATCCTCTGAAAATCGCTCACGCTCTGCCATCATCTCCCGCTGCAGCATCACTGCACGCTCCTGCAGGTCGGCGTAATCTGCCTCGGACATGTCGAGGTGGCCGATGTCGACCTGGTGTAGAATAAACTCTGCCTCACTGGATGCTGCACATGCAGACTGCACAACTCGTGAGTACAGCGCCGTCTGCATCTCTGCTGCTGGAGACAATGGAACTGGTGCTGCTGCATCCTCCTGGGGGTCAACCAAGCTCGCAATGTGCCGAGACGCTGGAACATCGGATGCAGCTGCAGGTGTCGCATCCACATCACAGCTCGTGTCTGTCATGCAAGGAGTGAGCGGTCGCATGCCGAGAGAAAAGGAGAAGGAGGAGTCGTCAGAGTCCGTAGAGCATGTGGAAGCGTCGTCCGTGCAGGTACTGCCACTCTCGGCGTCGATGTGATCGGTAGCGTCACCAAGAGGTGAAATCGAGGGGGCAGAACTCAGCTCCTGCTGACGAGGTGACTCAATCTGCATGTATGGATCTGCTCCGGTGTCCTCGACTGCCGCCATAATGGACACAGGTGTACAGGGCTCCGGCTCATCAATGTCCGTCAAGGCGACCAACAAGCGCAGCTGGCGCTCACGCACTGTCTCGCCGGGAACGCTGGTCGCTACCACCTGCTCGATGATAGAGTATGGATCATCATCTGACNCACGCTCCTGCAGGTCGGCGTAATCTGCCTCGGACATGTCGAGGTGGCCGATGTCGACCTGGTGTAGAATAAACTCTGCCTCACTGGATGCTGCACATGCAGACTGCACAACTCGTGAGTACAGCGCCATCTGCATCTCTGCTGCTGGAGACGATGGAACTGGTGCTGCTGCATCCTCCTGAGGGTCAACCAAGCTCGCAATGTGCCGAGACGCTGGAACATCGGATGCAACTGCAGGTGTCGCATCCACATCACAGCTTGTGTCTGTCATGCGATGAGTGAGCGGTCGCATGCCGAGAGAGAAGGAGAAGGAGGAGCCGTCAGAGTCTGTAGAGCATGTGGAAACATTGTCCGTGCAGGTACTGCGACTCTCAGTGTCCATGTGATCAGCACGGTCACAAGCAGATGAACACGAAGGGGCAGAACTCAGCTCCTGCTGACGAGATGACTCCATCTGCGTGTAGGGATCTGCACCACTGTCCTCAACTGCCGCCGTAGTGGAAACAGGTGTACAGGGCTCCGACTCAACAATTCCTGTCAAGGCGACCAGCAAGCACAACTGGCGCTCACGCACTGTCTCGCCGGGAGGACTGGTCGCTGCCACCTGCTCGATGATAGAGTGAGGACCATCATCCTCAGGTAGCGCAGATGAGGTGGTGGAGCCTGCTGTGTCTGCTGCAGCATATGACCCGGCGACATCTCTGAGAACTGCTGCTCTCAAGAACGCCTCAACCTCCAACAGACCAGCCGGTCGACTCTGCTCGTGTACTGCGACCACTGTCGGGCAAGTATGAGTCCCGTGCGCCAACGCCCTCGCAAATCCGTGTGAGGTATCCCGATCCGCGCAGGACTCATGTGCCACCGCCAGGCCGCTATCGGTCACAGTCGCAAGTGGCACCGCCAAGGCACATGAGACCTGCAGTCCTCGTGATGCAATCTGCTGCTGCAGAATGTCCGGCTCCTGTCCCAGCGTGGATGTCGACCTCGATGACACGCATATCTCTTGCAATGGAACCTCCGCCGGGCTCGTGTGAGCCTGCTGCACAAACTCCGCCAAAACTCCCAAAGATGTGTCCTGATCTGTACGGGACCCGTGTGCCGCCACCGGGCCGCCACCGGTAGGAGCCGCGAGTGGCACCGCCCAGGGACGCCGGGCCTGGACACCTCCTGATGCAAGCTGCTACTGTAGAAGATCTGGATCCAGCGCGGACGTGGAAGTCGAGCTCGATGACACGCAAGTCTGCACCATGACCTCCATGTCGGGATCAGACTCACTCTCCCTCGACCCGACTGCGTATCCTGTCGATGCTGTCGCATCACGCAATGCGCGGTGACCACACTCCCCCGCGACAGGTACAACAACGGAAGTCGAGGAGGTGGAGGATGTATCAACACCGGCGCGAGCACGCCGTGCGGAGCGCTGACAACGACGTCGCAGAGTCACTCGACTGGAACGACTGCTGGAAGACAAGTCATCGCGGGGTGGCGGCGTGGTCATAGCAGAGTGGAGGATCGAAAGGATGGTGTCAGCCTGGGACTGGCTGGCAGGTGAAGCTGAAGGGACACCATCGGAGGAAGAAGGAGGAGATGATGGAGATGTGGTCGAAGAGGCCGTCGACGAACTAGTAGCAGAAGCACGCTCAGTGACAACGAGGTCACAAAGCCGCTGCACCGTCTGCCGTAGGCCGCGGATCTCGGCGAATATGCTCGCCAGAGGTCCAGCTAGGGGATCTACCAATGCCGGCAGATCCGCGTGCTGTGGAGGACGCAGGCTCGGACGAGGCTGTAGCCAAGGTGGATGCCAGCCGGGAGGGCGCGTCCAACAGCGACGCCAACCATGACGTCCATCACCACAGTAGTAGCAGGCGAATGCGCAGGGCGCCTGCTCACACGTCCGCGCACTCATCTCGTGCGCTGGACGATGGATAGGTGCCGAGGGCACCTACTCCCGGTGGTAAACACCAAGCCACGGGAGAGAATGAGGTCCGCAGGTAGTATCACTCCTGGAGGTCACGGCGTCCGGGTCAGCAAACGTGACCAGACGGGAAGAGCTGCACTACCACAGCACACCCGGAGACGAGAGTCTGACTAGCTGCGGCGACCAATGCTGCTGCCACGAATGGAGCGAAGACTGCTCCAAGACGAG
>SZWC01007240.1:88778-103352 GCA_023375785.1 Penium margaritaceum | reverse complement strand
GACGACGACGAGGAACAGGGGCAGGGGCTCCCCTCGTCTAAACTACGTTTGGTGACTTCTCGGCAATGGCAGCCTCTTCAAGAGCTTAACCAACACCCATTGGTCAAATAGTCAAACTGACAGATAGTCGAGAAAAACTGGAGCCATCTGAGCTAGGGAATGGCCCGTGCGGAGGAGCTGTTGAAGGATAGTGCACGAGTTACAGGTTCTCCTGCTGGCTGTTTGCTAGGCACTTGAAGGAACTGAGAACAGGAGGAAGCTGAAGCGATGGAAATGGAGGAGATAATTGAACTATTGAGAAGGGGGCCTTGTGCATAAGAGCAAGGGCGGAGGTCAACAGAGCAAAGGCGGAGTTCACAAGAGTAGAGGCGGCGGAGAATTGCGGGGGACTGACGTGGTCGCTGTCTACAAGCCAGGCTACTTGGAGGGAGAGACGGGAGTGAAGCAAGCGCAACGACGGCGTGACAAGACAGGACAGGTGCCAAAGAGTGGCCCCGTCAGCAAATGGTCCGTCAGAGTGGGGTGCAGTTCAACTTCTCTGCTGGCTCCTTTGGTGGTCCGTCAGAACAGAAAGACCCTAAAAACAGGCCCTATGCTGCTTTCCTGGAAAGGGCCGAAAGCGGATTGAGAAGATAACGATGATAGAATGCACAGCACGCAGAGAAAACCAATTGGGGACAGAATGCCAGGCACAAATGTGGGCATTAGAGGAGGGAGGGGACAATGGGGGGCAGGAGGGAAAGGTGCTCGGGGTAGAAGCGGGGCATTACTGGGGCTGGGGATCTTGGTGACGACATGGAGCAGAATGAGGATGTCATCAGGGCCCCGAATTTTGTTGGAGATGGCCCACTTGATGGCGTCTTTGCATGAGGGGTCCTTGTTCACGCCCACGACCACCCTCTCCCCCGCATAGTACCCGAACCCGCTCCCGCCGAAGCCGCTGCCCGACGACATGGACATCACTTGACGGTGGTGCCTTCGAGGAAATTGGTGGTCGGTGGTGCGGAGGGGGGCGCGAGACGCCGCACTAGGCCACCATCGAACCAAACCGTCGGTTTGGCTGCCTCGAAACCAAGGTTGGCTCAAAACTCGCCGTCTCCGGCCCGCTGGTGGTGTAGAACGTTCTCTAGATCCCTCGCTCGGTTAAGTTGCTGTTCTCGTGCCTCCTTCAAATGCCNCAGTGCTGGCTTGGGTTGAGAACAGAGGCCGCACACGCCGTCAACGCAGCGACTGGCGCCTTCTACGCCGACCCTGTGCTCGGGAGACAGGTGCAATGCAGCGGCCTTGTGGAAGGGGGCGGCAGCGCAGTGGGCTCTACTCGCACGGTGGTAATCTCAGCCGACAGTGGCGAGCGACAAGACCACCTCCAACTGGACTCGCACCATGGATGCCTTGGAGCAACAGCGGGTGAGAAAGCTTGTGGGGTCCACACGCCTTCCAGCATGACATCCGTAAGACGGCTGCGCATGCACATCAGCAAGCCCGGCGTGAAATCTCAGACCCAAGGGTAGGGTTTCTCCATACCCACCCTAGCGGAACGCCACCGGCGCAGTCGTCATCGACCACAGCAGGGACCGGCACAAGTAGCTGTTCTTGAGCTACTTCAATGACTGCTTCATTTCAGGCCTACTTCGGTCGAAACAGGGAGCCGCAAGACGCGGGTGCTGCGACACCTACTAGATAACTGCGTCCAGGGTGCTTGGATGGAAAGTTCAGCATCGGCAAAGGTAGAAACTGGCGACAGTGGTTACTGCCGCCAGGGCTGGGGACTGGCTCGAGGGCTGCCCTTGGCTGACTCACTGCTGCAGTCTCCCCCAGCATCGTGCTGGGGCGGCGCATTGTTGAGGGAGGGGCAGTCATTCGTTCCGGGGAAGGGGGCGGGAGCACATCTTCTTCCGTGTCGACCACCTGAAGATCCGGATGAGGAATCAAATCGATTTGCCCGTTACCTTGGTGCAAGTTTGACACAGCTGTTGTCTGTACTTTCAGTGGGTTGGGAGGTAGTCGCTGCAATGGATAAGTCTCAACCTCACCTCCGTCAACATTCCTTCTTGTCCAGAATTTGGTTTTGAATCAGATGAGACATCCACGTTTCAACAAACCTGAGGAAGCGTGACCTGAACCGTACTGTCTGGTCTTCTTTATTTTGGCAAGGGACTAGTAACCCTACAAGCCAATCCGCGAGGGGTTCCGAAATGCCCTGCCCAAAGAAATAAAAAATTGAAATGCCCTGCCCACTTGCATCACCATGCTCAAACAGCAGCATGTGCCGCTGATCGAGCTAACCGCAGTGGGGCATGTCAACCCCCTTCGCGATTCTCGATCCCACGCGAGAATCGTGATTTGGCGATGACCTCTTTGTTTTCTTTTTTCGGCACACAAACCCCCTAGTTTGATTTAGGATTTTAAATTTTTTGTGGGCTCCGTCCGCGCAAAGCATATAAAACCTGAAATCAGACTAGGGGGCATGTGTGGCGGAAAAGGAAAAAAAAAAACAACAAAAATAAAAAGGGTGAAATATCTCATACACCAATAAAACGCTAAGTGTGACTCTCATCCGCCCGTCCTTTGAAAGAAAAGTAACCATCCACCCGTGGTTTGGAAGAAAAGCAACCATCCGCCCACCTTGCATTAAAAAAGCAACCATGCCCCCAGCCTCCGCAACAAGATCAACCAGCCCCCCACCCCTTTTTTCATGCTGGATCACAGCATGTGTTTTGGACCTGACATGGAAAAGAGTGCAATGGTGCATTCGTCTGAGAAACACTGATTGACAAAAATCATGTCATGCATCAATGCTACGTGGTATGTGGTGGGAAGATGACATCTTTTTTAGCGTTTCTGGGTTCCTCGGGTATTCTCTATGTACCATTGGCATATGCGTTATTTTATGTCCTCCATTGTCATATGCGTTGTTTTCTGTGCGACATTGGCATATGCGTTATTTTTCGTGTGGCGTTGTCATCCGCGTTATTTTCTTTGCGACATTGGTACATCAGCTATATAGTTTTGAAAACTGGGTATATCGTGACCGAAACCAAACAAAAAAAACAAAGAGTTCATCGCTCGATCGCAATCGTGCAAAACGCCCGTTTTGGACATGGAGAGAAAACACTCGGTTTTGCTTCTTTCCCTTACTCGCAAACCGCTGAGGGTTTGCATGCGAACCTGAGTCAAACCCTACCTCGTATTACACTCGGGGTTTTACGGTTTTCTTTTTGCACGGGCTCCTGCTGGGCCCTGCGGTAGCGGTGCACGCCGGGTTCCCTTCCAACGCATGGGGAGTGTCGGACCCCCCTATGCAAACCATAGGTGCATGGCACATGTGTGCGTGGTTTGTGAACCGCGCGCACATTCACAGGCCCATCAAATGAGGGGTTTGTGAATTTTCGAAGCGAGTGATGACGTCGGCATGTCGACGTTGCATCGCATGCAGCGTCGACATGCTGCGTTTTCTCGTTGTTTGTGGATAGGGGAGTCTTATTCATCCGAACGGCGGGTAGGGCATACACACATCCGAATTTGTGGGTAATCCCTACATGTACCAATCGGGCAGACTTGTTCGAGGCGATGACCTGACCAGTCGCCACCACGTGGAGTGACAATGTGGACATTGGGATGTGGCGAGTGCCTATTCCAAAAAGCTACCTTCCAGCACTGTGATTGCTTTTTATGACCGTTGAATTGATCTGCCAGTAGAGCGCGTCAACGTTGAGCTCCTACCTGACAAAAACGTCTCACCTCGTACCCCACCCAAACGACGAGCTTTCGGGGTGTGATGTTCTTTTTAACCATAGATGTGTGAATTATCCAAAAAGCAACTCAAATCCTTCGGATGCCCACCGAGAACGAAGGATGAAACAAAACCTTTGGAGTCGAAGTCTTGGTTACGAATTTCTAAGAATTGAACAGCCATAATAGCTTGGACGTCAAAATTTGAGCTTTTGAAAGCTCACGAAGCGGACAGGCTCTAAACCTTGTCAGCTTTCAGCGACCCATCACCTCGCATAAGGAAAAAGCCCAAAACAAGAGTATCTTGCTAATTTACCCTCGTTTGTTTCCAGCGTGCAAGCTGAAACACTAATGCTACAGAGGGTTTGTACCTGTCGTATAGATAATTACAATTACTAGTTCACCACATCCGGACATCTTTTCAAACAAACAACTATGTCTGGCTCCTTTTATGTAACGTGGACGACCACAGTTAGCCCTGAAGATATCGTATGTAAACACCCGAATGTTTAAAATGATCATCCCCATGTTGGTGAGGCTCTTCCTTGCTCGTGTCATCGCGGCTCACTACTCCACTTAAAGTTGCGTTATTGCTTTTCATGTTCACTCATGATTTTCTATCACTATTCGAAACATTTTGTTCCTCTTTCTTGAAGAACGGTGGAACTTGTCTAAGCTTTACGAAACATCCTTTACACAGCTTGCTTTTTAGACGTTAAAAACAATAAATGTCATAAATCATGCCACACGTTTACGTCACTTTTGACCCTACCACCTTGTTTTGGTCGTGTAGCATGTCAGCCAACATGGCACAATCGCGTGATGATTGCAAACGTCTGTCTTGGTCATCATTTTTACATGGTTGACAAAGATGTATTGCATTACATCCCCCCCTTTAGCTACCAAGCGCCCTTGGTTCGTTGTTTACTTTTGTGTGGGAGTTAGATCCATCCTTTCATCATCATTGTGACAACGCCAGTACACGGGGAAGACAACATTATGGCTTGGATTCGTGACATTTACAGGTAGTTCAGTCTTCCAAGACATAAACTGTTTTTCACGCTTCGTGCCCCTCTCGCTAGAAGTGTCCCTCTGGTAGGTGCTCGGGCATCCCTGGGACAAACTACCATAAGTGAGCCAATGACAAGCCTCGGGCATGTGTCGTTCTCCTCTCAAGGAGGTTCCTGTCGGGTTGGTACCCTCAGGGCACATTGTTCTTGACGCATGAACAGTTCCTCCCAGTACTCGGTGATTGTTGCAGGTGGGACTCGGGATTCTCGCTCCCATGTATTGTGATCAGGTCCAAAACTGGCCCACCAGATGAGGTACTCCTTAACCACTCATGCACGTAGATTGCGTTCACAATGTTGGAGGATGAGGTACCCCTCACATCGGCTTTCCGCAAAAAGGACTACAAGAATGGACCCTCTGCAAGGTTGGATGCAAGTAGGCTCACACTAAAGGTAGCATGGATGCAAATGGTAGGTGCAGAGGTCAATCGCTAAGCCAATTCTCAAAGATATCGGGTCACTATAAAGGGATCAAGCCCCCCTCAATAACGTCATTCGTACACTTAGCATTTTAAGCCATAAATTTGGTGTGCTCACCTGCACAAAATCTTCAAGCAAAAACAACAACTCACTGCATTTTTGGTCCGCATAGGCCTCCAGGCACTGTCAAGCGGCATGTAGGTGAGCCTTGGGGTTCTTCCCAAGGACAACCATCCATTCCACAAAGGCCTCAACGAAGGATACATGATCCCCTCCACCCTTGCACTTCACCGTAGAAGCGACTATCGCTGGATGCAGATAGTGGTTGTAAAAAGAGCGGATGAAAACGGTTGACTAGTTGACCGCATTATTTATGGCAGACTCGGCTAGGACGAAGTAAACATCCCAATCTTCCACCATCAAGTCCACGTACATAAGAAGAAATTGCTTAAGTGAATGGTTTTTAGGCTCAGTTTTCCCATCTATTTGTGGACGAGACAACAAGGACATGCTTTGTAAAGTTCCGGACTGTTCTTCTATTTCATGCCAAAATTGGCTAGCAAGATGCTGATCTCAGTCTGGAGAGACAAGGCACAATACCTTTTGATACCCTGATACAGCACGCTTGCCGTCTGTTGGGTCGTCACGCAGGTTATAGTGGGCATTAAGTGGGCCATCACGGTGACGTAGCCTATCCCGACCTGGGTAGCATCGTGGCCCTGTTCTTCCTCTCAGTGCTCCATGATGAAATACATGGACACCGGCTCTAATGAGTTGTCTGAGAGTTGGAGAGGTTGGAGATTTCCTCCTAGTCCCTTATTGGAGCTCTTGCTGCGTAGGCAGAGATCACACATCATGTGGTACTTCATGATTTCCGAACTCCAACCCGGCCACTAACAATGCTCGGCAAGGGCATGTACACATTTCTTTGGTCCCACGTGCCTAGATGTTGGGGGGTTATTGAACTTAAGCATGGTGTGTTCATGGAGGTTGTTCACATTTGGGATCACCACGTGTTCACCACACCGATAGAGTCCCAAAGCCTGAACAATCCTATGACGTTCAATTTTCTTGGGCTTGGAGGACCAAGGGCCCATTGTATACCCCGTTCAGATTCGACTATTGAAGGGATTGACGCTGATCAATGGTCGTGGAGGTAGGCGTAGTGGGTTTGGCCTCAGCGTGGTCATCGACACAAATGCTACTAAATGTTTCGACTCATCGAGCCGGCCATGTCAGTACACCCTGCTTACACTTCCACGTGAATGAAAAATAAACTCAAGCGTGGATCAACAAGCGGATGTTTGCGCCTGTATTCTAATACGTGACTTGTTGCCTCACTCCTAGAAATGTGGATCAATAAGTATAATGGGAAGTGAACATATCGGCGAACATGAAATTCTAAGAAAAATTAGTACATGTTATGTATTCTCCATCATAATTAACACTTTCTACAAGGAATACACATACGTGCTTTACTTACTTGAAATGATGTTAAGGATTTCTGAAAAGTTTTTGCATATGGGAATATACTTCTTGATACACCACTTGTTGAATGTGTGAATCTAGGGTGATTAACCATAACCCTGTTTTCTTGAGATGTTTTCTTGTGTCCGGAAGAAATCGAGGGCGTTATGGTCTATAGCCACAGTGATGTGCTCTGTTGTGCCCCCAGGGCAACAACGCCTAGCATTTAAACACAGACAACTGCCAAGGCTCGTGATCCCCGACACTGAATCTAGTCTCTGTATATGAAAGCATGGGGCTCTTATAGGCAACACGGTAGCCATATTTCACAAGGAAGGATTACAAACTTGCAACTGGTCCATCAAAACATACTCCTCATGGTTTCCTTTGATCCGGGAGTTCTCGTACAGGTGTTGATGTCGGCATCAACGTCACAGCATGAAATGCCTTTGTGCACTTTGGTGACCAAATCCACCCAACCGTCTTGCAAGGTAGGATAACGAGGGAGTTAACCGAATTGGACGAGCCTCCTGTAAATAGTAAGAAGTAGTTTGTGATGCCAATGGAAGGGCGGATTTGTCACATGTACTTAGGTGGAGGCCATTGTTATACAAGCCATACATTGCCAGGGTCCACTCGGATCACTTTGCCACTAATGACAAGATAAAAATCCTCCAACTCTGGCTCTGCAAAGTTTTAATCCACCGGGATCCCTTGCCGGGTTCTGAAATGTTTGTGCACTTGCTCTTCTTTGTGAATAAACACTTACTTCAAAGGATCGTGGGGACTGTCTGTAAGTGTTGCTTATGTTATTAATGGTTCTCCAAGAAACCCAGGTCATCGTCAAGATACACCGACTGGTTTGCCGAGGTGGTCCCTGAAGATGTTGTTCATCACCGCCCAAAGCATTGTGGGTGCATTTGTGAGTCCATAAGGGAGGTCCCAAACCTAGCACTGTCTTATATGAGCCAGAGCTGCTCATATCTATACCTTGATTGTTGTTTTGCGTACGCCCTCCACTATGATCCGAATCTGTGGTATCACGGTGATAGGTCGAGGGATGAGAACACGTTTGCTCCTTGAAGTTGGCCAAGCAAATCATCAATGCGCAAAAGTGGGTATCAGTTTTTTACAATGAATTGTTCAACTTACAGTAGTCTAAACCCATGCTCAAAACTCCACTATTTTCCACGAAGAGGATGGAGGCTCTAGATGGGGACAAGCTCAGTTTGATCCAACTACTTGTGATGCATTATTTTGTTTGTGTTTTGGCTTCTTGTCGTTTTGCCAGACTGGAAGGGAACAAGCCATTTTTTAAGAAATGGCATCTAGTTATTGTTTCTGGGTTTGTGTGGCTCGAGACCGATGTCTTGACAAATTGAGGTTGAAACAAACCTTGGTCTAGAGTCTAGTTTGACTATACCCCGGATCCAGTCCATAGGCTGGATTTAAGGCAAGAGGAGTGCCATGATGGAAGATCCATCGCGTCACTCCTCCTCCCCTCTAGTTGGCCGCTAGGGTCCCATTTCCACGTGGATGTGCCACGTGGAACGATAGGGTTTTAGGTTGCATTTTTACAAAAATGCCCTATGACAACCCTGTCCGTTTGTGGTGTGGTTTGTCTCAACCAAAATGGCTGAGGCGACCAATCACTCCCTCTCCTTCGACTACACCTTTTGAGGACCTAGGTTTTGGGTTCAAAAGCCAGTCGCAAAAAATCCCACGGTTGTTACATAAGCATCAGAGCTAGAGCTTCTGCGGGAAAAAAAAACAAAAACCGGGGTGTCGGAAACTCTCGAGCGTCGGATTTCGACATCGACAGACATCTTTAGCCGCCGGCGCAGTGTACAGCGAGAGAGAGAGAGAGGGGTAAAGGGGTTTGGACTAATTCGTCCAAACGCCGCTCTATCGGTGGAGAGTGCGAAAGGCTTAACTTCGTCTGACTGGTGGCGAGGAAGAGTCGAGAGCTCGAAGCCGACAAGCAGCAAAACACCCCCTGGTGCAAGCGAGCTAGCACCGGGGAGAGCCCAATAGGCCGAGCCCCACAGCTCAAGCCAGACATGCCGAGCCCGACAGGCTCAGCTTGAATGCCTTTGCGGCGTGATGAGCGGAGAGCGATCCTCCCTCTCCTGCTCGCCATGGGTCAACGGCCCAAAGGGGAGGAGAGGGGACATTTTCCCTCCTCCCTCCTCTTCTGATGTGGGCCAACTGCCAAAGGAGAGGAGAGGGGGCGCCCTCTCCCCCCCTCTCTAACACAGGCCAACTGCCAAAGGAGGAGAGGGACAGGAGCCCCACTCCCCCACCCCCTCCCTCCACTACGCCAATGGTACCGACTCCCCCCACTTCATGGCGCCGACAGCGCCGAAGGGCAAGAGAGGGACGGGAGGCCCTTCCCCCCATACAGTATGCCGACAACGCCAAAAGGGAGGAGAGGGACGGACCCTCTCTCTTTCCTCTTTTTCATAGCACTAATAGCGCTTAAGGTAAAGGGAGGGATGGGCATCCCCCACCTCCAGGCCGGCAGCCAGGAGACAGGGAGGGGAGGAGGAAGCTTCCTCCCTCCTGCGTCTGGTGGAGGAGTTGGCCCCGCTAGTCCTAGTGAACGCAGCGGACTGGTCAGTCCAGAGCGAATGTCTAACTTTACAGCTTTATTACTGAAAGCTGTACACTGGTAGCGCAGCCAATAGCAAGACCGAGGTCATCTCGGAGGTACAGGGTTTGAACATTGGTGTTTTTCTTACTTTTACTTCTCCAAAGTCACTCCACCTTTTGGGCCCGGTCGGATCCACACAAATCTGAGGACAGGTCCTTCGGTTGGTTTCCGTTTTGGACGTGGTAAAAACCCATTTAAAGCTGAGGACTCAGCTCCAAATTTCTGTTAAGAAAAAATCTATTGGTGCCGCTACCACTAGAGGCGAGGATGATTTCCTCGATTGAACCCGAGGTGTGGCCTGGTTGGCCATGGGTTCACCGTTGTAAAAAGCGGCATGGAGCTCAATCTGAGGTCTATAAATTTTCGAGAAGTTCTAAATCATTGTCCTAAAATGCTTCCCTGTTCATGGAAAAAGGGAAGACCGATAGTTTTCCCTTCACACCACCGAGTGACGCATGGAAGGTTCCAAGCATCAAACAAAAGAGAGAGTGGGTGGGGGGGCACTTGACATGCCAAACACTATGAATCCTCAAGATGAGGAATTGTATGTTACCCCACCGTATGTTTGAAGGGGGGGGATTCCTTTTAACCCACCGTTTGAAGAAAAGCTGCGCAGGTTATCCACGGTTGAGAACTTCATTTACGTATTGTCCAACATTGGGAGAAGATGCCTACTATCCCCACTTTTTGGCAGGTCCCTTCCGTTCTCCCCACACTTTTTATTTGGTGACCATATGTCCAAAGTTAAAAAAGGCTACTCAAACTACCCACTTTTTGAGGGCTGACTCCGATACCCACTTTTCTGCATAGTAGGCGGCAGGGCTGCAGAGCGCGAAAACAGCAGAACGGGTCCCTAGTGCGAGAATTATCTGCATCGTGGAAGGGTATGCATCCCAGCGGTTACGTGGCATGCCACCATGTCAGGCCTCCAGCGTGTACCGGAGGACCACTCATACGCCTCGACGACGTATTCCAACGTACCTATAGTTGCGACTAAGCATGAGCTGACGCGACGAACGGACATCGTCGATGCGCGGCCGTATGAAGCCGTGATTCACGGATTGTGGGCCAATCATTCCGCCGAAACATTCTCTTTGCATCCGTCACGTATGCGCGGTGCACACGGTAACGAACAACTATGGCTGCGAAGGATTCACCTGACGAACCGACAGAATGTACTGGTTTGCTAGGTTCTTCGGCGTACTGAAAATTACATAACATCAAACTGCACATAATGCGTTCTTGTTCACTTACCGACGCCTCTTCCATTGGATCGACAAACCAATGTTGGCTCCGACGGCATGTCATCCGAGGGGCGCATGAACTACAGAGATCGTCGAGGATGGACTACTGCATATCATATGGATCCCTTTGTTGCACACCGAGCATGGGCCGCAACGAAGGAAACATGGGACCGCAAAGAGGCACGTAAGAGGTTTGTACGTGGCCGCCATCCGCCAAAGGCCACATTGCCCCGACACCTGAAGCCATGGCACAGACCCTTGAGTGGCCATTGCCTAGTTTCAGACCATCGAACTGCCTAGACACATGGGAGCCATGGATCTCATCCGATCCTAACTGTGCGTGCGGATGTGACCGCTCGTAGACGTTGTACAAATACGGAGCTGGCAATCTTCATTATTAATCTCCAATCACCGTGGTTACCACAGTAAACATGGGTCAACCATCCTATACACATGACGACACCGAGCCCACTGACGTTATGGATGTACGTACGCGTTTCTACACTAAGCGTACCTACACATGGGCAAGTGTGTCGAGGATGTACCGATGAGATGAAGTTGGTGCATGGGGCGGCGAACCTACCACACCCAGCATGCCACATCGGACGCCCCAGCAAGTGATGGAGGCATGGGCTACGATCAAGGCTCGCTGGGACATGCTCGTTGCAATGGAGGTGAAACCGACCTGGGTAAACGACCCATGCGAACCAGAGACCATGTGCTGGATACTGGGTGTTTGCATGCCAACTCCTCGTCCACCAAACACCCAAGGGAAGTGGATGCCTTGGACTTGATACTGTTGGTGGATGCTTTGGACTAGTTTCCAATTTTTGTTCATTAACATACCTGGTGTTCTCTTCTCCGCATACCGTTTACAGAATGCGTTGACTATTAAGCGTTGTGATATGATGTGATCAATGTCTGCTAGTATATTGATAGCAGCATTGGCCCTTATGTTCTCATACACAAACTTTAACAAACACTTCTGGCAAGAGACCTGCACCACACGTGACAGTGGGTGAATCGAACATTTTCATCTGAATGCTACAAGCATACCCAATGTTATCTACTAGCACTCTATTTTTACCTCTGTAAAAAAGAGTAAAGTACTGTTTCCACATCAAAGTACTTTTGTTCCAGACACATTGCTACAAACCAATCTTACCTCTTCATTTCGTACACTTATGCACAGGATGAAACAATGGTTCCTAACATTTTCCTATGCGAACGAATAAACCTGGTGAAAAGAGACCAGTTCCATACACATTGCAACAAACCATCCTTACTTGTTCTACTGGTGTACTAATTCGTTGCTTAGAAGGATGTTTCCTAAGGTTTGCATATGCGAATGAATACACCAATGATCACAACTCTCATAAACACATGAATGCAATACCTAAGGGCAAGCCATTAAGGAATGCCAAATGTTTCACTCAAAAGAACAGCGGTGTCAAATAGCCATGGCTAGTCTAGACGTGCATGTACACAGGGAGACTACACATAAACAAAATGACTTTGCATGCTACACACTCTGTGTCCCCCAAGAACTCACACACAAAGTACTCATCCCGAAAGGGTGATGCACACTGCCCACTACAGGGATTGGCCACTTGCAATCTGGCCCCTGTCTCATCAGCATCGTGCAAGCTAAGTGTCCTAAGTAGCAGTCGTGTCTCCACAAATGCATTGTCACCAACTGCTTGTTGCTCTTCTCGGGACTTTGCATGTCTCCTCCAGAACACCTTGCATTTCCTTGTGCTCGTCACGGACGCAGTAATGAAGGCCACTGGTATAACCTGCAATAGCAAAGAAACCCATAGGTTAGAAGTGTTGTACAACCAGAATGAAATGTTGAGAACATGCAACATTTCACTGCTTGTACCGGGAGCACCAAGAGGGGCCCCAGCTTGCCGCGCCTCAACTGCACTTCCACCACTGCCGCCCTCAACGCCTTCAGCTCCACCGCCCGCGCCCACAGTATGACCATCTGCTGCCAGTGCAACGGTATTGGTGACAAGCTCCACTCTAGTACTCTCTCCATCCACGGCGCTGGTTGCCAGATCTCTTGCGCGTACGGTAGCCACTGCTGCTGGAGATTGTGCCAATGGATTGTTGCACTTCCGGGACGGGTGTCCCTTTCTTTTGCATTTGGTGCAGATACGGTCGCGCTTGCGACGGGTCTTCCTGTGCATGCGCTTAGAGCGTGGACGCCCACAAGAGCGCCTCACACCCGGCTGGCCCCACCCGCGCATGGCGTACTGTACTTCGCGCAGGTTGGCCCCCGACATGGGAGTCCGATATGTACGTCGCTAGGCTATGTGGGACAAATGCATGTCGGTGTAAAGGCTCGGGTTCACGCCTTCATCTAGCATCAGCGCTACGGCGTGCTGGCAGGGGTACCCAAACTCCACCCACTACCCGCATGAGCAAGACTTTGCGTTGATATCGATTTCACGGCCCGCCAGGTTCCTGGGGCCAGTGACGGTGCCCATGAGCCCGCCATGGCGCATGACACGGTACTCCTTGGTGTGTTCCGTGTAGTGCTATAGCTTGGCATCCACGACGGGTGCGTAACGGCTCTCACAGTCGTGCGATGCACGACAACACTCCATAAAACTTCTCTGCATAAAAGGGTAGATTTGTGCAAAGCAGTGGAAAGGGTGCATGTGGCGTATGTCCATTAGGCGGGCGTTCAGGGACTCCATTGCGTTCGATGTCATGTGCCCACCACGAGGCACAGGGCACTTGAGGTGCGTCCTGGGTCGCCATCTCCACCGAATAGGTATGTGTAGGCCTTGTCGGACGTCTGACCGAGCTCGTCCCGCATGCGGTCGAACTCGTTCTATGTGAAAGCAGAAGCCATTTGCCACATGAGGTCGGCTGCTGCTGAGCGCGCCTTATACTTGACGTTCTCGCGCAGGTGCTGACCGCAGTATGTGTGGACAGCCCCTGGTAATTGGCGCTCTACGGCGGCGATGAGTCCGGCGTCTCTGTCGCTGATGACTGCGATCCCGTTGTGCTGTGCCGTGGGATACGCCTCTACCAGCTGCTGATAGAACCAGTCCCAGTTGTCCTTGTCTTCTTGTGGGCATATGGCCCATGCCATCGGCATCGCGTGGTTGTTGGCGTCCCAGTACTGTGCCAGCAGCAGCACTTGCTTGAAGCTGTTTTTTTAAAACGTGCCGTCCATTGTGAGCAACCGCCGTACATGCAACCATCCATTTCTGCAAGCACCGGGGGCTACAAAGGCCCGTTGGAAGAGATGGTGTTGGTCCTGTTCCGCGAGAACGACGGTGGATGGGTCAACCCTCTTCAACTACATGCATGAATCACGTAATAGAGCCAAACACGTCTAGGGTCGGCACTTCTGTAGAAACCAACATCATCAGCATACAACAAGCCAAGAAGGACAGCAAGATGCTTACTGCGGTGATGTATGCACAGAACAGACCCCACGACTGGCTTTTCTTGCCCATGAGATTCGTCAGGGCCTTCTTCTTCGCACGGTGAATGGCGTGGTAGGCAGATCTCTCATCGGTGGGTGCTTCCACGATCTGGCGGAGGGCCTTGGAGGTGGTGCATGGCTCCTTGTTGACAATGCTCTCGATGTGGTGCAACCCCCACGTGGCTTTGCGCGAGGGGTCTCCCTTTGTGCCCGTACGGCTGCACTTGTGGCCCTCTTTAAAAAATATGACCTTCACGTTGTTCGTTTTCCGTTGCCACCGCGCCTTTAGCTGCCACGCGTAGCACGACTGCCTCCACTGTGCACAACGAGCTTCAAGCCACGACGGCTTTCTCCGTACAAACTTCACCCCCATGTGTGTGGCGACGGCATAGTCGTGGACCGCCTCGCGGCAGGCATCCATGTTCCAGAAAGCAGAGCCTCCTAGAAAATTAACGGGAGCCTCCGGTCGAGCACGCTTCCTGGGCTTGGTGCCCTTATTCTGGGCAGCGGAGACTGTGGTGTTCATCGGGGGGGGGGGGGGGG
>SZWC01007240.1:68614-88695 GCA_023375785.1 Penium margaritaceum | reverse complement strand
GGGGGGGGGGGGGGGGGGGTGTGCTCGTCATCCGACGATCATGCAAGCAGAAGCATCGGTCAGCATGTTGAATGATTGTACTAGTGGGGGGATGTAACGAGGATGTCACAAGGATAGACAAATGGACCGTACTTTGTCGCAAAAGCAAAGCCATCCCAGTCAAGTGTGACGCCATGGCGACTTGTGCGACTTAACCCACTCGCGGCCAGAGGACAAAACGGCCTGACGCTGGAGCCTCCATTCAACCTCATGACGGAGTGCTCTCCACGCTCTGGGGAGCGTGGAGTTAAGTGTTCTTCGGCCTGGACGTGCTCCACCCAGCACGCCTCCTCAAAGTCGTCAAAGACAAAACCGGCCGTGTAGCCTTGGGATTCACGAGGTTCCTCCTCCTCCTCCTAGGAGCTGCCGATGAGGGGTTTTGGAGGAACGTAAAACTTGAAAAGCGGTGGATCCATGAGACACCCAGTGGGTATGGCATGCAGACGCAAGTACACTAATATACATTGTACCCACCTAACGGTCATTTTTGTACCTATGATACTCACTTACCAGAGCTTAGAGCGAGCACGACAGCCACGGTAAGCGGGTTCACCTCGGAAGAACAGGGCTACAATGGGGAACGGCATGTTTCCCATGGCGTACAAAAGTGGCACGAAGGGATAACGGGAAAAACCTATGTAGATGATGACATGCAGCATGGTGAACTAGGGACATCATGTCCCATGGTGCTCCTAACGGTCACCCTTGTCAGGAGCATCAAAAGTTGGGCCGGTTTGCAGGCTGTCGCATCACACACCCACTACGCGTCGACGGGGCTTCCATCTGGCATTCTGCAGCGTCCTTATCGGATGCATGGGCCCGGAACCCCGGATTTGCCAGTCGTCTGCCAATATCTGCCAACGTAGCACCCGTGTACCTAAGGTTATCGTCCCCATGGTTAAGAGTGAGGGCCTCTTTCCAATTCAGACGACGGTACTTCTCTTACATGCAACATTGTACGGTGTACGACAGGAAGCAATGACGATATCTATGAATAGTTTTATAAGGATGACGACATGTCCACTAAAAAACAAAAACCCACATTTTGCAGGCGTATTCGACACCACGATTGCAGCAGTCTAAGATGACAGAGGACCCTTGACTTTGATGACACCGACAGACGCACGTAAACACATCAATTGTAAGGTGTTTGTTGCCTCGCGCTTGCACGCAAGTCGCACTAGAACAAAAAGTAGATCATTCATATAAATCCAAAACATTGTGACCACAATGTCCACACATGGCAGAATCATGCACAGAATACCGGTATTGTAGTCATATTTCCTCACGAGTGGGTACGGCGTTCATGGTTACTTGCTATTCGCACTTTGTGGATAATGCTGTCACCAGTTCAAAATAGTGGGTATTGTATTCGTTTTTTGTACAAAGTGGGCATTCGGGAATTACGACGCTCAAAGGGTGGGCATGAGGGAATTAATCCGATGTTTGAAACGGTGAATATTTTGTTGTGGTCAAGCCCGGACGTGTGGTCAAGTTGGCTATGGGTTTCGACGTAAAATTAAAAAAGCTCTGATTGAGCTCTTCCGAAAATCAGCATTTTCTTTTTCTTTTCTGCTCCAAATCACAAAAAGGAGGAGAATCAACAGTTTTCCATATCTTGGACGGAACTCACTTGGAAATGATTCAGTGCAAGAAAATTAGCACCGATTGTGCCTAAGTTTTTCTGGATTAACATCAAAGTTCGGGGTCGTTCATGAGGAAACATGGAAGGTTGACTGTTGAAGTCATGCCATGACTCAATACAGGTTTTGCATGCGCTGAACAGGTTTGCTTGCGCAAAACGACGACTACAACGTGCAGCAGGTTGCAAAACCACAATTGTGACATGCATCAAGACAAATTCTCGTTTAAGACTAATGAAAGCACCAAACATGCTATGACCACTCAACGAGTCACCTACTCATCGCAATCATGCAAAATGTGTAAACTGCACAAAACGAGTGTCGATTGCACAGTTACACAGGCATGGATTACATCATTGGTGTAATTGCCGACTGAACTATGAGCAATGGCGTAAGTGCTAGTCGCAGAAGTTTTGTTGGTGTCGAACACACCTCTGGAAAAGTGTCCAGTTGAACTTTTATCACGGATGCCGAAAGCATCCGTGATGCCACTGCCGATTGCACTGCTCATGGTCTACAGAGGTATGACCAAAACAGAAGCCGGTTGCCAATTCATGTTGGCGCCAATTGCACCAAGGACACAAGGCAAGTAATTTGTCCTTGGATTTCAGAAAACAAAGAGTGTGAGTGCTGATCGCACTCAGCACACACAAGATGGTGAAAAATCCTTGCACAAGGGTCGAGCACCCAAAATTGACAAGTGCCGGTTGCGCTGGGAGCAAGACCAACATGGGAGATGCAACTATAGCATTCCAAAAGTGCCAAACACACAGTTACCATCAGCATTGAATGTATGGCCGACGAGTGCATAGGTGAAATCATTTAATAAAGTGCCAAATGCACCATTGTCGTAAACGTCGACTGCACAGTTGACAAAAGCTGCTGGTTGCACTTTTTTCATGGGTGCCGAATGCACTATTCCTGCGAGTGCCAAACACACAATGGCCATGAGTTACAATTGGGCTAGCTCTGCTAGTGTTTATGGTACAACACATGTTGTAAGAAGCTGATTGCACCGATAACATGGGTCCCAATTGCACCCCGTTGTATAAACGAGCACAAACTAGCCAACTGTCACCTCTTCATGCTGGCTTGCGATAGACCACCAAACAAAAGCATACGATCTATCCACAAAGTGGCTCTATGGGCAAGGGCATCAAGCGTGTTTTCTTCTTAAGCGCCACAAATTCGTCATCCAACGTTTACAAAGCATCACAATGACATCAAGGATGGTCACAATATCAAATTGTTCAAATATTAAATCGACAAAAATGACTAGAAACAATCATAGACGACCGTGGTGATCAGGTCTATGCCCGAATGGCACAACAATACACAGCAATCTTGGTCGCCACCAACATTGACGACCATTGGAAGTGAAAAACTTTACCCTACCGATAGTCGTTTGGAAAGGTACTTCCGAAAGAAGTACAAACCAAAATTTATCGGATAAGTCACCTGTGTGACGAGGACGATTACCTCAAATATGGGCCATGCTAAAGGTGGACGAACTCTTCCGTATCCATAGATGGAATGTGCTACAAAATCCCGGTTGGCTGAGCACCAATTCCAAAACATGCACGGCTTGCATGACCGCAGAAGGTCAGAGCGCATGACCAAGTGCTGGAGACGAGCTTCTTTCAAATGGGTCAAGGTATGCGATTCATGCCATGGTAATTCAACCACGTGGAATGGGGTACACAACATGCATGGAAAATGTGCAAGATATGCACAAAACCGCTGTCCACTAACTGTTGGTGCGTTGATCACGATATCAAGTTATGGATAAGTTGGACGGACAAATGATTACAATGGTTTTGTGACATTTTGAATAATATGACGACATCAGCTGATGTTGTGGATACAGATGGAGACACCATTTTACCAAACAAGTGGTTTGGTAGGCGCAAGATGGGTGCTACAACAGTTTCGTGTCCCACTGCGCTACATCAGGGATATGTTACGAGATGTTTAATGGGCCTGGCCTGTTTGCACGCCGACTTCAATCCTCGAGGATTGCCATCATGCCGCCTGTACATAGTGTGAACTGAATGCATCAGTACCTTTTGGAGGTTCTCTACACCATCAGTCATAACCGATGCAAACATCGGTCCGTGATGGAACGTGTCAAAGATGATTCAATTGAACAGATCCTCAAAGGCAAAACCATTAACACCCTCTCATGGTGAGTGATGGAAACAAGTTGGGGTATCCGACCGGTACCGATGATAAAAAGGTACATGAGTATACTCATAACCTTGTTAAGGAGATAGTGATTATTGTCAATGGGGATTGTAATTACAGAAAAAAGGGGCGGGGACTCTTCGATGGGTCCTCCATAACTTGAGACGCCGCAGTGCGGTGGTAAAAGATCGTAAAAGTCACTTATGGCGTATGACAAGATCAACCGAATATCAAAAGTGAAAATTTTTTAAGGCGACACCTTCAATCGATCATTATTCAGTGAGTGAACATGTCATGGACATTGATAGACAAAAATAGACGAACCAACGTCGATGACATAAATTCATCTACAGTTTGGTGAAAATCCATTTTAGAGAAAAAAAAGTGGCACTCATTTTCTACTGAATGGTGCTCTTTAGAACTATGACGATCTCATGGACTGCTACAAACCAACTACGACATAGTTAGGATCACGTCAAGGTCTAGGTTTTGCGTTCAAAACGTTTGACCGCGGAGACGATCCATAAGCCGACAGCTTTATGCTAACAGTATGTTAGCACCTATATCTTGGTGGCTCAAACGGCCACACGAGTCATAATCAACACAGAGGTAAGATAATGGCCAATGTGTAAAGAATGTTGATGTGAAGGGACTCTTCAAGATGGGCCTTGAGAAACGATGTTTCTCATCTGATTCTTTTGATGTTTTGAGAAACGCCTCAAAGTTACGGCCATCATGACACGGTACACTAGTTGTGTATGCCACGCTCTTCAAACATCATGCGGATGGATTCCGGTCATACCAGGGCATAGTGTGGTACCAGCTATCTAATTTTTTGGAACAAAACCAATCTTTGAGAGAGATCATAATGACTATGGTGTAGTCAAACTATGCTTCACTGATGGTTCAATTGACGTACATTGCCAAACGCAAGTATGATACAATTCTGGATGTCCCTGCGGTGGTGTCCACAATGGTGGATGTTTTCTGGGATGTCTTCAATGAGTGCGATCCATGAGGGCCTCAGGTGAGGCATATGGAAAACACTCCATTGAATGGAAGCACCGAATGTACATAGTAGAACACATTGAAGCAACACGGATTGTTGCAAACACAATCCATTGACGGAATCTCAAGTGGAACCCTTACACGCGATTACGCAATCGTAAACAGATTCAGGAACTAGTTGTTCCAGAATCACCGGATGTGATTTGGAGGTATTCGATCACGATCACATGGAACTCACCCAAAAGGTGTTCTTCCACCTTGTACCAAAATGATTGTGAAGATGGTACACCCGTTTGGTGAATATCGAACGATTTACTCTTTGTCCATGGATGGAATCCATGGTTGTTGAGATTGGTTATCTCAGTTAACCTTGTTCAAAAGTAGTGTGCTTTTGGCGGGGACGTGAGCTGCAGCCTACGGTATCCATTTTAGACATAAATGAAGGGATGATGGTTGAGACCAAGATCACCTAGGTCGGAGCATTGTCGTGTCCAGTGATGGACTTTGACAGAAAATGTGCATGCCAGACGACAAATGTTGCCTCCTTCAAAGATGAGTGTACTCTTTGAATAGAAAAACAAGTGTGCTCAGCAACCATGTCTTTTGATATTGGTGCCTCTTAACCCTAAGAAGAAGCTAGCATGCGAGTTGCATGGGCTTAGTGGAGCTTGGTCGAGTTCATCCAACCAACCCACGGGTGCTGAAAGAGGTCTAGTAGACCTACACGTGGTCATGAACACGTGGTTGCAAACCGAGAGGACTGATGTCCGAATCTTGTATTGACAATGTTGCGAGAAGGTACCACCTTGACAACCACTTGGAAGAGATCATGTCCAAACGACATGGGTAGTGCTCTGTGGACCTGGACAGTTTTCGCGGGGACACCCGGTTGATTGGTCGCAGGGACACCCCTTGCAAAGGAGGAGGAGGCGTCACCACAACTTCTTGCTGAACACGTACCACGTGAAATGTGGGAAAATTCATCCTATGTGCCCTCTTCCAAATTGGCAAGATTTTGTGACAATATACGTCCCAAAAGGCATCGACTATGTAATTTATACACACATGTGATGAGCCTTCGGTAAAGACTCACCAACATTTGCGAAGAACGTACAAGGATAGTACGTGTTTTATCTTGGTGAGAGCCAAGAATCACACGATCCACACTGGATGTTGTACGCTAATGATCCTAAGCACAAAAATCACAAGTGTGTGATTGACTATGCGTGAACATGATGCAACCATGTTGCGGATGACAAGAGTTCACACGTGTGATCTTGTTTGTGATTCTTGTTGTGTGGTTTGCATCATGAAGTACGCGATGATCAAACCTCCGTGAGCATAGAAAAACCACAACGGTTTGAAGAAAAAGGGGAGGAATGTAGGGTACAAGCCATTCTTGGAATCAAAAATTGCATTTAGTTATAGTTCCTGGGTTTTCGGGGCTCGAGACCGATGTCTCGACGAATTGAGGTCCGAAAAATAATCTCGGTCTAGAGTCTAGTTTGACTCTTGCCGGATCCGGGCCATAGGCCGGATTTAAGGCAAGAGGAGTGCCACGATGGAAGATCCATCGCGTCACTCCTCCTCCCCTCTAATTGGCCGCTAGGGTCTTGTTCCCACGTGGATGTGCCACGTGGAATGATAGGGTTTTTGGTTGGATGTTTACAAGAATTCCCTATGACGACCCTGTCCGTATGTGGCACGGTTAGTCTCAGCCAAAATGGCTGAGGCGATCATTTGCTCCCTCTCCTTAGACTACACTTTCCGAGGGCCCACGTTTTGGGTTCAGAAGTTAGTCGCAAAACAGCCCATGGCTGTTACGCAAATGGTACACCAATCAAAAAAAGGATACAATGCCTTGTTATAACGGGATGGTGTGTCCAACCACACATATAGGTTCCAATCCATCCAGTGGAGGTTCAAACACTTGTGCAAACTTGAAGACAATTGTGGCAATCCCTGGGGGTGCATCACTCTCCATGTAATCATCGAGATTCTCTAGATTTGCAAGGAAGCACTAGCAGTCTTGTGGCAACCATCTCTTCACTTGGACTGTTGCGAGGCTAGCTTGGAAAGGGGCTTTAGGATGTTCAATTTGAGGGTCTAGAGAAAAAGCGATAGTTCCCCATCCACTACAACTTCGTGATATCTCTGAGGTGAAGTAAATAGATTTTTTGTGACTTACAAACCATGGGTCCCCAAGCACAGCATCAAAGGCATCAATGAGGTCTAACACCGTGAGACAAAAAGTGGTCATGAAGATGGGTAATGTGATTTATGGCATACACTCGCCAGTTACCAGCACCTCCATATCGCCACCGGCATCCACCGTGCCTGTACGAGGCATCTGCTTTAGCTGCAAAGTATGCACAAATTCTCTAATCATGAAGGAATCATCCACTACGGTATCAGCAAGGATGCGTATAACAACACCTCCTAGCTCGTTGTGAAGCCATATGGTCATGCTGGTAAATGAAGTGTATAGGGAAATAATTGATGGGGCCTTGCCTTCTAGGTGGTTAACACGATAGGCATGAGTGCTTCTCTGCAGCTCCACCATACCATCCACTTGTTTCCACATGTGGTGTCTTTTGTTGAATAACGCCAAATGCTTTTATCCTTTGAATGCAAACATGCTCATCTTTGGATTGGCGGGAAAAGCCAAACATATCAATGTTGGTATTTTTTTGTGAGCTTTGTGTTGAGCTTCTACGAGGGAGAACCACGTTTTTTTAAAGCTACAACCAAACATGTGTTGTCTTCTAAATTATCCTACATCACATAAGCAAATGGACATGAGCGACCATGGAAGAGGGACTCAGGATTCCACAATAGCACAAAGATTGCTAAGAAAAAATTTGCTAAACTAAAATCAAAGTCCTTGAGGTCATCATCAAAAAACATGCATTCATAACCTAGTCTTTCCATGACTCGCAACAGCCCTGGATAGCAGTCGAGTTGTGGCTACTAATGGTTGTGGAAATCCTCCTTCTGGCCATGCCGGGAGAGGTGAGTGCTCCCGGCTGCTCCTCCCTCAAAATCCTATACCTCCTCATAAGGGCGGACGTGTCCACCCTGGCCACCGGGTACAATAGGACGTTGCATGATTGCAAAGTCTTGGCCCTGGTGTTGCCCTACCTAAGGACATCCCTGGCCCGCCCTGGCAATGCCATGGCCATGACGATGTCCTGATTGTTGCTGCCCTCCCCATGGAAGCGATTCTGACCCTGCTATGTGGGCGATGCTTGTCCCCACCGTGGCTCCAACCATACCCATGATATTGCTGTCCCTGATGTTATTGCGAGTGTCATTTGCAATGACGATAGTGGCATGCAATGTGTCCATCCTCGTTGCAGATCCTACTGGTGATTTGTGTTCTCTCCATCATGATAACATAACTTGTTTGATGGCTCCAACGTGGCCTCTGTACAACGCTTCGAGGCTCCGCATATTAGGAAAAGCGTGTCGCATGAAGTTTGGCTCTCGTGTGCATCGTGATCCTAAAGGCCAAAGTTATTCTTTTTGACCTTGCAAACACATATCACGATAATGTTCAGGCTCTGCGACTCCTCTCCATCACCCTCGAGGCAAAAAATCCAAAGTTGTGCGCTGGCCAAGCTAGTAAGACACTCATTACGAGAAAGATTCATACTTGTATTGATGTATTTAGGTCAATTTTGACTCAAGTACTTGTTTTAGTCACGGAATAGGTCAGCCAACCTAGCGCAACCGTGTAATGATTGGGACAAGCTATCTTGACCTTCATTCTCATGTTCTTTGTTAAAAATCCGTTGCATTATACTTTCCATCCTCTATGAGCAGAAAAACATCGTTGATTGATGATGGAGAGGAGAGTCATGGTTGCTTGATCTCAACGATCGCATCAAGGAGTAAATGATGACCTCGTGTTCACGTGAAAATCCCCAATGTTACTTCACCAGATGAATCATCTCCCTTTTTGTGTTAGGGTTTCAGTTTTGTGTGGTCACCTACTGGGGCTCATGGTAGCAGTGCTCAGTGATTTCCGTTTCAACACACGAGGAGTCTTGGATCCCCTGTAAAAACCTAACAAAATCCTCTCAACTGTCATAACCCACTCATACAAGGAATTATTGGCTCTGTTTCGTAAACGATGACGAGTATCCAACATGCAATGTCAACATTGTTCCACCGTCACCCTCTTCAAAGCATGTGAATAATTTAATATGGCATGTGTGTACGACGCCTTTATGAGATGATGAATGCAATAGTCTTGGATGTGGCAAATTCATGAATGACTTTATGGGAATGGAATTGGCCCCCCGTTTTTTTCTTGTGCAAAAACGTTCAGAGTAATGACTTGACCAACTGCCACTCCATCCCATGGCGATGATGCAAATGGGCATCACTATCAAGTGCATGTTCCTAAGATACAATAAATAAATGCGAAAAAAAGCAATTTACATTCTCCTAGTCCATGAGTACAACTTTTTAAATAAAAAAACAACAGGTTGTGGAAACATCATTTTGAAACCAACCTAATTTTGGCATTTTAATGGATCAAGCGTTTTCAAAACCGCACCTTTACAAGCTTACGTCTGTTTAAATATGCTAAAATCAGTAGTAAAGGAAGAAGAAAAACCTAGGACCAGACCGACATGAATCACTGTAGCCACTACATGCTAACGAGTTTATAGCCTCCCGTGGGGAAGAAATAAACTAGGACTGATTATTCGAAGCATCTATTGGCCTGTCGCCTCTTAAAGTGAAATGGCTAAAAAAACATATCATCTGATAAAATTATCCGTTATATGTTGGTCGTGCCATATCGAAGTAAGAGGGGCTACCTATGCACCCAACAAGCCGTTCGGTCTAAACCCAACTCACAAGGTGATGAACGCATGGCAAGACGTGGCATGCCCCTACCACTTTCTTAAGCAAGGGCTTGGAAAGAAACTATAACCGTTGTTAGGAAGTAGGTATAGACAAGGGTTACAAAGGAATCATGTGCAAAATACTAGAGTTGTGTCAAAATAACAAGAATGACACATGCTGCATGTGTCTTTGGTAATCCGTCAAGGAGCTGGCATTTTTCTTGGCAATGGAAGTGAAACTTGGGTCAGCCGGATGCTCTTTTCATGTGTAACGCCATAGTTACATCATATTGTCACCCTCTTTTTGCCATGCATGTCCAGTGACCGCATCCAAATTGCATCTCAATCTCAATATGGTCTGAGTCAAGTTTTCCCTGATTGCACCCTAGTTGTACCACATTTGTAATGTAGTCTTTAGTGATTGCACAAAAGAACTCCCTTGTGAGCATTGCATTTTTTTCTTTGTTGTGCCCAATTTGCACCTTACTTGTGGTTTAAGTGAGCCATAAGTTTTCCGTATTGTGTCCCTTGTGTCACCCTATTTTCACTATCTATTTGTACCTTGTATTGTACCATACTCGCATCAACAATTTTCCGAAGGTGACTTGTACCTGTGTTGCACCCTTGTTGGACGTAAAGTGTGCCCTTGTCATGTTGTAGTTTTCATTTCTTTCACCATGACTACATCTCAGCTATATCCCATTTGTTTCATGATTTGATAACAATGGAACCCTGGTTACACCCTAGGTGCACTCAGTCATGCCCTAAGTCTAAATTGGTACACCTTAGTCAAAATCTATTTGTGCTATAGATTCACCCTACCTGTGTCCTCATCACCTTCCACCTTCGCCCCAATTGCGCCATAGCTTCATCTTGGTATTGCCATGCTTAGAGTATACTTGTCCTATACTCTGGTCATACTTGTGCGTAGAAATGATATAGTTTGTACCAGTTGGATCCAAGTTGTATTCCTACTTATGCCCCGGTTGCATCCTAGTCCAACCATTCTTGTACCTTGTATGCGCATCGCTTTCTTCCCTAGTTGCATTGCCATGACACCCTTATTGTACCATAGATGCACCTTGGTTATGCCTAGGTTGTCTTTAGTTGCATCCTAGGTGTGTCCTATCCACATCACAATCATGGTTTGTGTTATTGCATGCGAGTTCCTCTATAGTTGTACACTTTTTACACTCAATATGAACCCCACCACTACAGGATGATGCGCAGTGCTAGTGTTACCAGAAGTGGCAAACTGATATACCCAGCAAGGAGCTTACATCAGGGTTTTCCACTAGAATCTTGCAAAGGTGGCCAAGTCATGTAGACGCACTATAATCATCAATCTCATTGGCCTTATCGACCTTTGGATACATTTCAGTATATTGGGTTTCATCAGGATATTAAAGGGTTCTTCTCAACAAAGCATTGACTGAAAGATTGATCTAAAGAGTTATGAACCCATTGGCTTCATATGTCCGATTAAATTCAATTGGACATATGAAATAGATGGCCATGAGATGACCTCCATATTCTTTGTAATATTCATGCCAGAGGGGCTTGACACAATACTTGTGATGATTTGTGACTTTGTTTTAATACTTTTTGCACTTCATCTCAGTGATGGCAGTGGCCTCGCCAAGGTCAAATCGTAACTATTCCTCGACAGCTTTGTTAGACTACATGAACCCCCCTTCTCAATCACAAGTTACGTAGATGAAAACTTAAATGACAGATCTTTGTGAAAGCTGATGACTTGCTACAATGGTCCGATCCAACCATCAATGACCTTCAATCCCCAGATTGACCGACTATCCAATAACACCAACGACGTACTTGAACTACTAACATGAATGGTGTGAGAGCCACATTTTAGCCACATGAAACTCCAAAACCTAAGAAAATCCAGGAGAATTTCAAATTGAGGTGGCTTTTGGCAAACAAGATGCAACTCTACTAGTGTTGCAGAGTTCCAACAACATACCAATAGTCTTTGTTGCAGGGCGTGACTTCACCGGGACACTACATGCCAATTGCTCGTGAATACTCGTGCGGTGATAATGCGAGTATCCAATGGATATCAGATTAACACCAAGCTCTATGTCAATGGTTGTGTCAAAATCAAGTCAAAAAACGTCAAGCTACAAGGAAAGGACTACGTGGAACTCAAACCTAAGTTACTGGAGCCATTCACGATTGATGGGAAGCAAACGACTAACACTGTCAAGCTCTGCCACTATGAAAACATGGCTATCCCCTTGGTGTTCCACAACAAGTGGATAGCCACGTGACTAGAGCTCTATCAAGACTCAACCGAGCACTTCCAAGGTAGAGACATGCCCCTACCATTACTTTTGGAAGTGGACAAGGGCACGGATTACAAGGTCAAAGAAAATCTTGGATACCAACAATGAAGTAAAGCAATAGAATGTGCCATAAAGCAATAAGGCTATGACACATTACACAAAACCTTGGAGCCATATGACAACCTACGGGACATTGATCAACCAATCGAAAGCTACCTTAGCTGGCATGGAACTACGTCTCGCAATGCGTTACAATGTTGTAGCTAAAAAGTGGGAAATTCTTGCATCCCTCGTCTGCACAGGGCCTAAACTCTATACACAAAACATTTGATTCCCTATGTTCATGGCCCACGAAACAATGACCTCCAATTTCTATGCCACCTCGCAGAGGAAGTCCTAGCCGTTTTCCCCAACCTTTGGTGTCCCATTTGATAATGCTGTGATTGATTTGACCATGTTGTATAATTTGCAACAAAAGAACACGAATCTTATTGATCTTTTGGTAAACTTTGGTTGACTTCTTGATGGCATTCGCATTTCATGAAGATACGCCCCATAATACTTGACATCCCCCTACTTCTCAACAAAGTCTCTCAAAGAAGGCTCGTAGGTTGCAACATCTCATGCATCACTTGATTTGAGCATCTTGGACCTCTAGTATGCCTTAATTTTGCGTATGTTTCCCATGCATTTTCTTGGCTTTCATGACACTTGTCATGGGATCGCCCTTTATGGAAACTATAAATTCCTCAAGTATCCCATGTTCCGAAATGACACATGTATGTTAAGGACATGACATCAATGGTGGATGCCACGAGGCATAGACATCCCATCTGCGTTAGTCTCTTTGGGTAATACCCTTTTTATGATCGTTTAATATGGCATTTGTGCAGTTCCAATGCTCGGAGATTCTGTTGAAATTGTACAACTCGAGGTTACAGTATGGTTATTGAGGATCCAGATAAATGGTCATTCGATTAAAATCATGTTAAATACATAAGATCAAAGCTCCATATGTAACATATCCACCAGTTGAATGTTGAACTAGCCATACCTAGTCATATAAACTAGAGGATCCACACTGTGCATGATACATAAGGTATATCTGATACACGGTAGATAAATCCATGGTGTGGACATCGTCTCAATAGTGTTTGTCACAAAAACCTGTTTGCATACAGTGATTTGAATAAGATTTGTAGAAAGTATGTCACCACCGACTGGATCACTATGTTATGTACTATGATGGTTACCAATGGGTAAAATGGAATACAAACTATTTTACATTTTTTTGAGTAGAGGAGTACTATTTTCAAACACTGTGTGCTATTGCAATGTTCATACATGTTATAACCTTCGTTGCTTCAGCCATGGAACAAGACACGTGCTTTATGATTAAACAAGGTATCGCATGCCTTCTGAACAGTAGCCTTGCTACATTTTGCATCTTGACAAATCACCATGTTGCCAAGATTTCTTTATTGACATTGAAAATTCAAAATGTATGTGGATGTTCATGTGAGCAGTCCAGAGACGTCATTGTGCAACTGGTGGAGGAAAATTGATAGAAGTGCCTTGAAAATGTGTGACACATTTCATGTTCATGCCTATTTGTCATTGGAAAAAATATGAAAACATATGAGTCCGTTTAGATGTGGTGGGGAGCACGTCCCTCACCAAAATCCTGCTACTACTGCTCTCGCATCTCTTGCATGGAATGGACGGCATTTTTCTGTCACTTAGTGTTAGTGCTGTGAGTCAGACCCATAACTGTTGGAAGGGAGAAAATTTTGATGGAACACAATTCTGCGACACTTGGTCAGAGCGTACATTTAGTTTTGTTCTGTTTTGACCGCATACCAATTCCAGGGAAGGTGATAGTTCAACCCGACTGGGCTGCCGGTCACAGGTTCAAGCCTCCAAAACCTCCACGAGTAACTCCATCATGTGACAATGCTCCTCAAATTCTAAACTAGCCAGCTCTAGTCTCCCCATCCTATGACTCCTGATTCCTTTAACGAGGAGTCATAGAATGGGGAGACTAGAGTTGGCTGGCTGGCTGGTTGAATCCTCAAGTATGAAGCTTATGTCCTAGTTATTCCCCTCTGGCAAGTGGTTGTTTCCACAACGTGACTCTTTCATTCACTTTATGAGCGTGGTGATTGTGTCCTTGGTTAAGGTACTTGGCATTTGCATAATGCATTTCACTCTTATTTCAATGTTTTGCAATAACTTAGGCGTGTCTTTTGGTTTGATGATGAGGCCACAGATTTGACCCCAAAACATTTGAAAATAGCCAATTGATTCCTTAAAGGAATGAGTCCTCCAATAGTCCTCCATCAGAAACCGCATGACGGTCCAATTTCTGTGGGGCGAGAAAATTCCATTTTAAGCTCGGTGTGGGGAGTTTAAGCTCAATAGGTATCCACAGATTTTTAAGCCCACGTCAATGCCCACCATAAAAACGCTGTCACCTCATGGCTTGTGCATAGATGCTACTCTGTTTTTGGGACCGGAAGGGGTGACCTTGCAAAAACCATGCGTCAGGTCAGCCTGCCGACTGCATCAATGTCAATGCACGATCCAATGGCTAACGAAAAGACCCTCTAGGCCTTGGTGAAAAAAGCATAGGGAAATACATTGATAAGAACACAATGCACAAATACTGAAGAGTCCATCGTGAGCCCCGTTGACAAGCCATTGAACCTATTTCTTGTCTAATGCAAAGATGTAAGTTGGTATTCTTTTCATTATAACACATGACTTTGTTTCTATTGGCTTGCATGTCTTTGCTTTTTAACAATATATTATTCTCTTCTGCGTGCAGCTCATGTGTGTGGATACAAACACTCACATGGTGGTTGAAGCAACAACAGAATGGGCTTTCATGTCTTCCTCTATTGCTCTAGATGAAACAACAATGGGCTGTCAACACGCCCATCGTTTACTCACCATAAAGGGGACCAGTTTAAGAAAGGGTCAAGAGCAGATCCTCCTCATATGAAAGTCCTGCTTTTCTACAAACATGAGTGTGACGCTCATGACGTTGGCCATTGTGAGCAATAAGGAGGAACTTGATTGGATTACGTGCAGGAAATGCTCTCCTTGACGATAGAGATTTAGTGGGACACTGTGACTGATAATCCCATCCTTGTTCTAATCGGCTCTCAGCTGCTCTCAACAACCCCACATTATGAATTCTGATGGACTTCACCTAAGCACACGGTGGGCATACAAAATCACATTGGCCAACTAGAGGTGTGGACCACTCCAATATCACGTGTGCTTCTATCCTCAAGCTTGCCCAATATGTATTACAAAGCTGACAAAGCATCCAACCTACTGAGGTGGATGGGATCCTTACACTTGCTTCCATCTCACACAGTTATTCCTTTGCCTTAATCTGTCCTCTGTTCTCTGGCTGGTTCTCACTCTCATGTCTGTTTTGTCTAGGTGTTACTAAGAACGCTGCAATAATGTCTATAACCATTTCCCTATGGAAAGTGGCAGTCACCACATTTGCACGGGAAGATCAAGTCTACAGGCTCCATGCAAGCATTGTTATCCCACAGCAATATGATTGTATTAGCCTCAACTCGAGACGTCTCTCAAATGACCCCGGCACAACTTACTCATCAAATACACTGGATGTCTCCCATAACACTTTCAAAACCATTGCTTTAAAGGCACCAATTGTTGAAGAAGAAGTAGCTCATTAACTTCTTCCCTCCACGACACAGCTCTATACACATCCTTAAACATCCAGGCAAGTATTAAGTTTGACAGTTATGTATGTAGAATTAACCAACTCATCTATGACTCCGTAACATGACTACCAACGTAAGAGAGGTAACTGAAAATTCCTTTCTTGAGATGTCACATCCTCATACAAATGGAATCATCCCTGCCTCAACACTAGTCACAAGAGCCTTCTGTTTATTGCTTTTTGTAGCAGTATCCTCACGACCAAGTACTCGATGCAAGTGGATGAGTTTGATGGTTTTATTCTTGCTGTGGAGGTCATCCATTCACCATGCATCTTTCAGGCCGCATATTCATCATTTAACACCGTTGTCACTCTAACACCACTCTATCTTTTCTCCATGGAGGCTAACACCATCTCTCTTGTTTGAGTGCATAAACCTTGCATGGAAACTTTTGTCAACAGGGTTACTCATCCCAAGTTCAATGCCTACAAACTCCAATCCCGACATGAGCAAACATTGTGCCTCCACGACATTTTCAAGTACTTCACTTTCAACAATGTAAATATATTCCGCAGCATGTTCATCACAAAGGGGCACAGCAAGCCCTGCATGGATGACATATAAATTCTCCACTGATTATTGTAACCAATCACTGGTGTTAGCACCTGTACTATCCCGGCCATCCTAGTTGCGCACCTAGGTGATCCTGATTTGGTGTAAAATTCCACGTCCTCATTTTACATGGTAGCACGTACAAATCCAACTCACTGTCTCTAATCTTCTTTGCACTATTTGTAACAACAAACACCACTCGAAGTACCATCTCTCCCTGTCCTTGCTCTCACCCCCCATGTAATATAAGGACAGTCAATGCGATCATGTTTCCTCGCTGTCCTCTACAACCCATTCCAATCTCTCACAAGCATGCCTCCCCTATGTATACTTCCAACTTGGCAGCTTGTTGCTATCAACCTCATGCCACACCTACCACGGCATCCTTCTCTCCAAAGCTGAGAAGTTCATGGAAGATGACATATGCAACTTCTTGGCACGTGGTGGATACATGGGCAAGTCCCAGGACATTGTAATTGATCACATGAATACCCAAACCCAATTGAATGCTCTCCTCACCTACAAGGCCCATCCAAGCCAAGACAAACTTATGGTGAATGTGAACAACTATCTGGATATCTTGAAGTGCAAGGTCAAATTTTGAGGCCTCACTGTCATCTCATGTCCCTCCCACTACCACCCTATCCTTACATGGGAACTCCTCACTATCTAACACCCTCCCCCAATCCATGTATTATGAATCATCCCTTGTACTTCACAATCAAATTGGATATGGCAGCTACCGGGTGGTTTAGGCATCGTAGCTGCCTACCACCTCAAATTTGGTTCTCATAGTGATCCAGCATGTCCACTACATCAGCCCCATAATAAACTCACATGCATGGTAGACCGAGAATTCCACTAAATGCTTGCAGATTTTGGATTAATCTCATTCTCTTTGATATCTTGGTTCACAGTGTAAGAGTAGTAGCATAATGCGATGTCTAGTAAGTCCTCTCAAACTTCCTTTGTCACATCAAACGATGATACAATTGGTTTCCTGGGAACTCTGATGCAAAACACACGCCATTCTACCATCTTGTTGTCACCTTTTTATGAAGGAAATCATATTAAATTCCTCTCATTGGTTACACCCTCCTTTTCCCATGGTAATTAATGACGCTGAACCCTAAACTACTGTACAAGAACACACCCGGTTACCCAAAAGCAGAATGGTTAGAGAATAACCAAGTAGCCGTCCAACTGTGACACAATTTTTGTTCCCCATCAAGATGTCAGACCCATGTGCAACACTATGCCATGCTCAGCCTAAGTCAGTCACAACCCGTATTCTCAGGCCTCTGGACAAGGTGAAACCTACAAAGTGCACCACTGCCTTGCAAGCATGTTAGTCTTCCTCTCTACTCAACAAGCCAAAATCAAAGCTCTCATCATTATATGGAATTCCCCCTTACTATATTCCATCTTCATTTTACACACCTGGCACATGAAATTCAATGAGCACAAATGTATGCACAAGAAGAATAACTAGCTTCACTCATAACCCAGTCAAGGAATAGAAATAGTACAGTTCCTCACTTTTGAAGTACTGCCCCTTCTCATCTCTGATCAGCCACCCCCTCCCAATCATGTGATCATGTGCATAATACAGTTTTGTATCTAATTGAGGCTTGGAATCCACTACACTTCTACTTTTTAGTACACACTTAATGACATCAAAGTGCTCATTTCTTGGTTGGTTGACAGAACTACGTCAATCCCAACTCCATCACACACCCGGTAGTCTATTTGATCATGTTCAATGATAGGAGGCATCCTTGTAAAAGATACTAGCACAACATCCATGAACATAACAACTCCACATCCCCCTTGTCCCCAGGGTAAACAATTCCATTTTCAAGTGACCAAAGTAACAAAAAAGGTGCTCTTCCCATCCCTCATACATGAAGCACCAGATCCTTCCCACGGTACACCGTTGTCCTATCCTCGCCCAAAGTTTGTCACCTACAGCCAACCAAAGTATACCTCATGTCCAATCTCACACACAAGGGTCGTGTTACTCCCCACCCCTCCCTCACCAAGAGACAACATCTCAAGACATCATCCTAGTTTTGCTCATACTCCCCCCACTCATCGTACCACACCCCTTCATGACCCCATACCACACATCGCATAAAACCGCCATATTGGTACATTAGGCTTGCTCCATTGTGAATGACTCATTGTCTCCACTCGTGACCTTAACGGTTATCACCACCTGGAAGGCGTCAGTGTGAGCCTCAAACCCCCACCACTCCCCTTCATACAGCCTGACCGCCCCTCCCTTCAATAAAGATGTTCGCACGGAGATTATTTTACCAGTCAACGAAAGTGAAATGCATGCCTTGTGAATGATCCATTATGAATTCCGTCCTTGGATTGATATCATGTGAGGATAAAAGGAAAAATACTCATAAAAATTTTAAAAAATCCACACAATCGATCTATCCAAGAGAAAATCTATGCTTTCTTGTTCAACATCGACAAAATACCCATTAGCTTCAAAATTATGTACAGTTCCCTCTTAAGTTTACACAAACTAACAATATGCTACCTCTTCAAATCAAAGCTAGAAAATGTTGTGATGAATGCTGTGAAAGATAACCAAGTACAAGGAAACCTCAAGCAATGGAAAGTGCTGGCAACAAAAGCTACATCCTCATACATAGAAGACTTATGATATTCAACACGTAGAAGAGTGAACAGCATGTACACAAGACTACTGGTAGTCCAAGATTCTCCCAAAATGACATCACATTCCACGACCTGTTATTCACAACCACTACCATCTTTGCTCCAATGTTGTGGAAGAAGAGGAAGGCCTTCTAGCAAGCTCTGGATTATTCAGAATCCATAAACCATTCTTATCAACTTTTGGGGGAAATGAATGCGACTCTTCTGGACAGTGATCATCTACTGATGGAAAAGTGAGGTGATAACTCCAGATCACTTCACAGATCAAGAGAAAACTCCCATGGTCAACTCTGTTAGGACTTTTGACACCCCAGTCAAAGCTTTCACATTCACTTCAATCCCCTGTAAATCACCCTCTGATAAGTTATGAAAACGGCAACAAAGTGGAAAGAAGCACCAAGTGTATAGGAAAACAAACAAAGACTTGACCATCAAAACCACAAGAACTAACATCCTCCAAGCCTAAGAATGGACGTGTATAAACTCAGATAATTCGAGCAACAACTGGACCCCGTCTTGACCTTGTACATTACAAATGGCACACTTAGCTCGCTTTGAAGGCAATAAAATGAATCAAGATGAAAACAGGTTTTTGTTAAGGCCTAGAAACAAGCAATGGGGATCACGTCATCACAAATGACACGAAATACATGCAAATTATACCATCTGGTTCTTATTGGTAGCTACGCAAAACCTCCAAAATGAGGTACTTTATCATCATTGATTCAGAATCCTAGGCCTCCATCTAAGTTCTATGCCAAACATCAAGAAAAAAATCATAAGAAAAGATCCTTGACAAAGTGAATTCCTCCCAGAAAGGGAGATGCTTTGGCCTGGATAGTCTTTCATTGGAGTTTTAGAACACTCACTCACTCAAGTTTATGCAATGCCTACAAGTGCCATCTCATGAACTCCTTGCAAATCCATTGAGCCCCCCAGCTAGAAACACATGCACATCCTAAAAAAAGGCTCACAATGGTCAATTGTTGCCCGCCTCCACCCTTTTTCATGTCCATGGTTATCCGTCCGCCA
>SZWC01007240.1:55279-68316 GCA_023375785.1 Penium margaritaceum | reverse complement strand
AAGAGATGTTGGCGGTCCTACACATGTTCAAGATGGGACGGTGTTATCTATAATGCCGATGGTGTGTAACCCAGACCAAACATCATGCACTTTGATATCTCAAGACTAAACCAAAATATGGACCATGGAAATTTTCAATAGGTGGAGTTCCTATAGTTAATATTTGAATGTCACTGTCTTCTTTAGCTCAAAAGTTAGATCCAGCGGATGCTATATGTTGGCGACCAAGTCTGATGGCTGAAATCAGCGCACTACTTGTCAATAAAAACCAATATGTTGCGAGGTTGTTTGTGAAAGGCTCAGATGAGTTTAGGGATTATACAAGACCAATTCTGGGTTCAACAGCCCCTAATAACAATGGAAATTTGCTTGCCGAGTCATCACACCCTTGAACGATGAGCTATGACGGATGCTATTGCAGGAGTGCCACGTCAATGGCCCAGGTGCACACTTTGGTGATGGGAAGATGCTCAAGAAGCTGACAAAGTAATATATGTATGATTGCGTGTAGAAGGACGTGACAACGTCTTAAAAATTGTGCTACACCTCTCAACGATAACAATCTCATTGTGCGAGGCCATTGGGACTGCCCCAACTTTATTGTTCCAACGGAGCCATTGGTTGACATCAACACGATCATTGTGAGACGACTACTTATCGCTTTGGAGGCATACAATGTCATCTTTTTGGGAGTGGAAAGATTCTCCAAAACTTTGCACTTTATCTTGATTATGGCCTTCATTGCCGCAGAAGTAATAGCAAGATTGTTCAACATCAGATTGCACGCCTACATTGAGTGCCATGTATCATCACTAGCAATGGAGACGGTTGCTTCACGGACCATTTCTAATGCAAATGGATGACGTGTTATGTCTTTCCATCATCTAACCAACGGGAACAACAAATGGACCAATTAGACAACTGAAAGGTCTCTCCATAGTTTGTGCAAACCCCATAGAACTGATTGANTTATAGGAAGCTTCCTGCCCATCCGACAGGATAACAAAGCCAGAGTAACACAATAGCCATCAACATCCATTTGTGAGATTTCTCTAATGCATGGGAGGAAACACGCCAAGGGATGATGAAGCAAGCGGTGGACCAACATGGCTACGATGATACATTCAGCATTGGTGATTGTATCCTTGAAAGCTTACCTAACATGGAGCTACATCGACAAGACTTTGTACAGCTCAAACACTAATAGTTGGGTCCATTTGAGATAAAGAGAATGTAAACCCTAGTTGTTGCTTGCTTTTGTCTACCTGACAACATTGTGATTGGTTCGGTCTCCCATATCGTCATGCCCACGCATTGCTGGGATCCCAGTGAGAGATTACTTGATGTAGATATTGCAACCTCACCTTCAATCCAGGTGGAAGAGGATGGAGATTACGTGGCTAAGCACATATTTTGATATTGCTGGATGTTTCTCTGAACAAGCAACCAAGTATCTAGTCAAGTGGCCTAGCTACGATGGAGCACACAATGGTAAGGAGTCCTATGACAACCTCCAAGATGGTAGGCATCTCATCAATGGATACAAAATGCGTCACTGACCCATGTCTTCTAACACGCCAAGAGGACTCAGCTCGAAAGAGGGTAAGTGTGACGTCAGAGATGTACACAAGCTCACAAACTTTGCACATGGGCATTTCCATCATCACAATCATGGACCCCTATGCGTTGACCAAACATTGTTTATGCAATCGGACGAGGTCATTTTGGCCACCTTCCCGACCTCCGTTATTCCGCTTACTAAGTTCACGACACATTTGGCCACTTCTTAGAATGGACGACATAATCATTTGTAAAACATATGGATGTTTTGACACTATTTGGTCAATTTCTCTATGTCAATTGACTTTCATGATGTCTTGCCTTGATATCTTTCGGATCCCCTGACTTCTCGGCACAGTTTTTATAAGCAACCATGAAGGACTCTACACCACATGCAGCACTCGACTTGAGTGCCAAAGACAAGGTATGTATCACTCTGTTTCTCATTATCATATGTATGTGCTTGACATATCCGACACTTGTTATCAAAGTATACTTACTACCAACAATAAATGATGAAAATTTTCCAATACCTCTACATCTGATCCATGAATTGTTACGTCCCTAACGTACGCGAGTACCTAAAACTTGCAAGTGGGCATTTATGTTCTTAAATTCATGGCCCTTTGCACGACGACTTCAGGATTTTCATGCCGTTTTGCCGATGAAATTTTGGCCAGATGCCTCGACCTCCGGAGTTCCATTCGAGGAGTTACTAAAAAACTCCACCACTTTAAAAAATGGTCAACATAAGTGCCGTGAACCATATCGACTTTTTACATCATTCAGTTGACTCCTTGAAAATGATTAACTTTTACAAGAAATCATCACGGTATTTGTTAAGCCCCTCGACTTCGCAGCGGAGCTTCTCAAGTCCACCACCAATGGTGCAATCTCGCTTGTGTCGCTCAGTCCGAACGTCAATGACCCAATTTGTGCCTCATTCTCATTCTTGGCATTTTCTATACATGCTCAATGCACTCAACACTTGTTGTCAAAGTAAAATAATAGCAGAAGCTATTATTTTAAGCTATCCCATTTTCCCCAACTACCATATTGACCTTTATCCCGTACCTCATCCCTATGAACCACCTACGCTCCGCTCAACATTAGACTTGGTATCAGAGCACAGTGGTAAAGGAGGGGCAGCCAATGCATGAACTGCCTAGCGTCAACCTTGCACGAGTCCTTACCAAACATCCACTGTTCAGAAGATTGCAGACTTCATGAAGATAAGAATGAATGGTGCGAGCACACTCAACGCTGAGCAATAGTCCCCGACGAGTACTCCAATGATGGCGAATTAACACTAGGCAACCAACGATACTCTCCAGGAAAACAGGGTCACAGTAGCAGCCTTTGTGGCAAATGGTACAGCACCGACCAACCCTACGACCAATCCGCTAATGGACCCTTGGGCTCGGCAAGCCCTTTGCCACGGTTGCAGCCCGTAAGGTCAATACCTGGCACAATGGGAGGCCCCGGCCAGCAAGCGCGAATCAAGGAAGACCTGTACAAGAAATCGTTGGGCCTCAAGAGCCTAAATAACCAGTGGCTCTTACAGCTCAATGCAATGATTGAGGAACTTTGAGTTCCCCGTGTATGTAAAGAAACACTCAAAGAGAGAAAGATATAACTTTCTAGTGAACCCCAGATTCCACTGGCACTCTCTGAGCCATTTGATTTCTCAAAATACAAGGGACTGATGGTCATGATGTGGCTGAAGAGGGTGAAGGTGTATTTCGTTGCTACTAGGGTCAACGACAAAAACAAAGCTGACCTCGCAGCCTCGTTTTTGCATGGCACGGCTTTAAGTTGGCAATCTGGTCATGAAGCCATCTAACGGCAGCATGAGAATGGCGGAGTTTGATCAATGGCTTTCGCGAACGCTCCCACATCGTCAACTGTAATAGTACTACCTCTTGAGAAGAAAAATCCAATGTGGCAGGACTCGTTAGCACCACCACAAATGTGGAGCGACTTCTCATGGGCCAACCTTGCTTGCTTTGGGAAGCTGAACGATAAGTCTGGTGCATGGTACGGACTCCAACAACTGCATGAGTAGTACAAAATGGCACAATACACTCAGCATTCTGCAAAATCATTGCCGACAGCGACCTCACCCCCAAAGAATTATGTTTCTACTACAACAATGGCCTCAATCCAGATATTGATAGAGCAATCACCATTTTTGGCACACAAGACAACCTTCAGCAAATGATCGCAGCAGCTGACTCCATTGACTGCACCGACTACAATGCTCAGGTTCAGGAATCCAACAATTGGCAACCCAAGGCCATGATCCTTGTCGTGGTGGAGGAAAGTCACATGTGGCGGTAACCCCGTCTTAGATGGACATTGACTCTGTAGATCAACCTGACCAACAGCACTGCAGGACTTGTGGTAAACCAAGACATATTTTGCACGACAGCTGAAAGTGGCAACAACCAGCCAAAAAAACAAGATTAGACCAAGAAAAAGAGTGAAGAGTATGAAAACGGCAAAGGACAAGAGTAGATAGCGAGGCTCTTCTCTTTCCATCTAAGTGACTCGCATCAACATAGACAATGGATCTTGAGATAGCAAGGTTCAACGAGGGGCACAGTGACGACTAACTGGCGATATTGCAATGAGCGCAACCGAGGGGTTGCAAAACTCACTGAGCAGTACTGGCACTACTAGACGAAGGTGCTTGTCACAGTTTGTCAGCAAAAACATGATTCGGAAGATGGGTTTGCACACCGGACTATTATTATTTGAAGGACAAACTGTTGACAGATCACTATAGATCCGTCATCTTTGAGAACCAATTTGGCTGTAAAGAAGAGATGTGTAGGACATATTGGTCTAGTAGACTTGGCTAATGAGCAATCAAGAAATCATCCTCGAGCAATGTTTCCTGTACCAGCACAATCCGCACGTGGACTGGAGCAGCAGAGTAGTTTAAATCAATGTTAATGGCAGAAAGTGACACCTGCCTCAAGTCGAGCGACCCACGTCGCAACACTATTTACCAGAAGCAGCGGAGGTGGAAACAATAGAGGAGTTGCAGCATCCACAAAATGCCTACCGATATCTTTGTACATGGTAAAATGATACCTGAAACATGGAGCCCAAGTGAGGCTAGTCCACGTGGAAACAAGGGGAGCGAAAGAAATCTTACCTGCCAAAGCGACGTCAACGACCTTGACATGTGAAAGGTATGCAGCCGTGCCAAAGGAGTTTGTGGCGCTCGTCAAGGAGTTCAAACAGGTTGTCCTTTACAAACTACCCTGAGAGTTATCATCGCAATGGAACATTGTCCATCAGATAGATCAGAAGCGGGAAAATAGATTGGTGGTGAAGGGGACCTATCGGATGAGCGATCATGAGCTGACCGGACTTAAGATGTAGCTAGATGAGATTCTCAGACAGGTGTGCATCTGATCCTCTACGTTACCCTACACAACACCAGTGCCTTTCATGAAAACATGAGAGATGCGGATGTGCATGGAATACCAAGCATCGAACGACATTACCATCGAGGCCTACTATCCCCTCTTGCGAGCAGATGATAAATTATATCGACTCCAAGGAGTCTAGATCTTCATTAAAATTGACCTATGCAGCGGTGATCATCAGATTCACACATCGGATAAGGACATCAAGAAGATAGCATTTTGCATCCAATACGAGCACTTTGAGCTCAGAGTCATGCCGTTTGGACTCACGGACGATCCCATAACCTTAATGGCGGCAAAGAACAACATTTTTTGCCTGTGCCTTGACAATGTTGTTGCCGTGTATTGCAACATCATCATGGTGTACAGTCACACCCCGGAGGAGCACAATGGACATCATCCAAAAGTTCTTGAGATTTTAGAAAGAGATAAGTTTTTTTGGAAAAACCTCAAAGTGTGACTCTGGTCGCCGTTTGATCAAGCTTTTGGACCACATCATCGGCGACGGACGGATCACCATGGACCCAAAAAAGGTAGAAGCGTTTACTGATTGGCCAACACCCACAAATGCTTGGGACATCCAACAATTCTTGGGTTTCTACTATTACTGTCGTCCACTCATAAAGGAATACACCCGAGTGTAAGTATCTCTCTGCAATCTCATCTGAAAACCCACCGAGTGGATTTAGGGGGATAGCAAACAAGAAGCATTCAACCCTTAAAGAAATGCTTTGACCTCGGAACCGGCCTTATGATTGGCACATCCAACAGTGGACTACATCATGGCCACCAATGTGTCTGATCGAGCCATCAAAGCCACTCTCCTCTGAGACAGTGGCAAAGGAGAACAACCGGTCGTGTACTTGTCAAGAAAACTATGTTTGTCAGAACAAAACAACACTATGCACGTGAAGGAGATGCTCAAAGCCGTGCATGCATTAAAGACATGGTGGTGCTTCTTTGAATGCCGGTGATGCATCGCCCATACTGGCCATCTGGCACTGATGCATCTAGAGTTACGGCCAAATCTGAGCCATCAACAGACTCGATGGATGGAGTTATTTGAGTCAAACGTTTACTACTACATCGAGTATTGACCTGAAAAAAGAGATCTAGCAGGTGCTATCAGTCGGCGACCATATTTAATGGTTGACATAAGTATGTCTCTTGTCGAATGAGACCTGTATCTTGCAGGGTTTGTGAAGGGTTACGAGGAGTTTTGCGGGTACTACAAAAAAACCTAGTTTTGGTTCAACTACCTATAATGGCGATGGAAATTCACTTGCCAGGTCACCGTTTCTCCAAACAAGAAATTATAGCAATTGCTATTGGAGGAGTGCTGCGACAACAGTCCAGGTGGACTATTTGGAGAGGACAAGATGCTAAAACACTGGTGAAATACTAGCGGTGGAACAAGATGCAGACCAACATGGCAACTTTATGTAAATCGTGCTACACCTGTCAAAGACAAAAACACCGTCGCATGTGGGTACTTGGTCTACGTCAACCCCTACCCATTCCGATGGAGCTGTTAGCCGACATCAACATGGATTCAATGAGATGACTGCTTGCCACTCCCGCGGGGTATGACCCCATCCTTGTTGTCTTTGACAAGTTTTCCAAAATTCCAGACTTTATCCCGACAATGTCCACCATCACTATAGAATGAATGGCGCAGTTGTTTCTACATCACATTGTGCGGCTGAACAGAGTGCCAAGTAACATTATCAACAACAGAGATGGCCACTTCACCAGCCGTTTTTTACGTGAACTGGTGATTATGGCATTATGGCAGTCGGATCAAATATTCAGCGGTGTTCCATCCTTAGACCGACGAGCAAACCAAGTGAATCAATCAGACAGTTGAACAACTTTTCCAAACTTTATGCGAGCTGCAAGACATTGATGGGGCAGCAAAACTGCCAAAAGCTGAACTCTCATGCAACTCCGCCATTTCCGTCGCAACTCGTAAAATACCTTTCAAAGTGGTAGACGGAAAACTTCTTGCCACACCGGCTGGATCTCAGAGTTAAAGTCCCCACGGTTGACATTCACGACCGGGATTATCCAAGAATCTAGGGGGAAACACGGCATACCCTCGTGAAGATGCAAGTAACTATGAAGCGGACAGCTGACCGACATCGTAACGTTGACGTGTTCACTGATGGCAATTGTGTCCTCCTGAGCTTGGCAAACATCAAAGCCAAGGAACAGGACTGTGAAAAGCTCAAACCCTGATTGTTGGGCACACTTGTACTTGAGTAAATGCAAACCCGTCTTTGCTTGGCTTCTTCTACCTAACAACATGGTAATGTACCATGTCTTCCGCATCAACAAGCTTAAGAATTACCAGTATCTTTGTACAAACTTCACTGGCTGAGACATCGCACCTCCACCTCCTATTCAGGTGGACGTGGTTAAAGACATCCTTGGACATCGACGCCGTGGAAGAACGGCCAAGTATATGGTCGACTGGCACGACTAAAATGCCACGCACATCAGTCAGGAGCCTTAGGACAACCGCAGAGACATTGAACATATGATCGACGGCTGCTTTTGCCGTCATCTGCATACATTTGCTACCGTGCTAGGATGCAGTGGCTAAAAGGGGGGGATGTGTTTTGTCCCTGGTGTACACAAGTCCCTCAAACTTGCAAGTGGGTACTTATATTATTAATTTGATGGCCCACCGCAGAGCGACTTCATCTTTTTTGCGTCGTTCGGCCAAGGGCATTTCGAGTAAGTGCCTCGACCTCCGGTGTTCCCATCGAGAAGTTTCAGAAAACTCTGGCAAATTCAAAAAATGGATGCCAGAAGTATTGCTAACCATATTAATGTTTGGATATAATTCAGGCATCTTCTCGACTATGCTTGACTTTGAGGAAGAAGCGTCATGATATTCCCAAAGCCCCCCAAATTCTCACTGGAGCTTCTCAAATGCACCATTAACAATGTGACGTTGCATGTGCTGCTCGACTCGAATTCCGAAGACCAGAATTATGCCTTGTTTTCATTCTTGGCAATGTATATTTGTACTCCACACACTCGATTCTTGTCAACGAAGTACACTTATTCCTTGTTGAACTATCTCCAAATCTCGAATCGACTTTTTTCCCGTACCTCACCCCAATGAACGACCTATGTTTCGCTTGGCCTAACACATATGAACCATCCACGTTCTACTTGTTGTAACAGTGTGACCCTTAGATTTAATTGTTATCTCATAACAAGGCTAGGTATTGAGCCAAACAAAGTGTAGATGGTGAACAGGTAGAATTTGCGAGGCAGAACACGGTTCTAAATTTGGAACACTTGAGTAAGTTATAACTAGTGGCAAGTGTGCAATGATGACAAGTGTTGAACCTATTGAACATATACATACAAGCATCGAGTTACAAAATGAGGTATAGTCGGGGCCGTTGGGTCGATTGTCGAGCAACATGTCTGGACTCGAGTCGTGAGTGGCCGAAGCTGAGAAGCCCCGCTGAGAAGTTGGGGGGCTTTGAGGATCGATGGTGAAGATGCGAGATGCATATTTACAACTCAGGATATGTCTCGATGCGTCAAGAAGTCGAACAAAAGGTCATGACACCTTTTTTATAGGTTATTGTAAGTCGTTGAAGTTGTCAAAAAGTATGAGAAGGTTTTCCTGAGGGTGAGGGCAATTGGCCGAATTGACCCTGACCGTCGGGGCCAAGTATCTAAGTCTCGGCATGTGGTGGGATGTTTTTCATCAGATGATTGACGTCGTAGAGGTTGTCATAGGGTACCCTGTTGTTATGCACAGTGTTGTAGTTGTGCCACTCGACAGTATACTCTATTGTTTAGCCACGTTGTCCATGGCCAAGGATGTCCTCAATGACGTATTTAGTGTCCTTGTCCACTTGTATGGGAGAGGTGGAGGGACATCCCAGCCGGGGAAGTTCTCTCCAAGGTCTCAGTAGTGCTTGATTCTACTGATATGGAAAACCGGATGAGCTTGCATAGTGTCAAGAAGTTTGAGTCATGAAACAACTGGGGTTCGCATGAGCACAATCTCATAGGGTCCCAGCCGTTGGGGTTTGAGCTTCAAGCAGTCGTTGCGATGTCAGTCAGTTTCTCGTTTCATTGCCGATTGCGTCTTTGAAAGTGTCTGTCGTATTTCATCCCCGATGGTGGACAAATCGTGTCATTGGACGTCAACTGTAGGAATGTTAACTTGGATGTGAATTCCTCTTGGTGCAACGGTTAGTTTTCCATGTACCACTTCAAACGGAGTTGTACCCATTGCGGTGGAGATCGCCAAGTTGTACGCAAGTTTGGCCCAATCCGTCCCATGGTGTTCACATAATGTTCAGGGAGTTTGTCTGTGCCTTGAGTTGGTCCGCTCGGTTTGACTGTCTATTCAAGGATGGAACATTGTTGAAAGCTGGACCCGACTGTCGTAGCGAGTCATCAGTTCCCACCAGAGTCGGCTTGTAAATCGACAGTCCCTACTACTCGTGATGGTCCCTAGCAGGCCGTATAAGCGCACAATAGTGTTTAAATACGACCATGTTGTCCCTTCGGCAATAACCGTGGTCGTCGTTGGAGTAAAGTGTGACCTTTTGGAAAAACGGTTGACAACCAGGGGGATTACACCATATTCCTCGAGTTTGACTGGTAATCCCTTCATAATGGGGATTACGCCATATGTCCGTCCATGGCTCCACCATAATGGGGAGTGACTGCAAAAGTCGGGGTGGCCGTGTGCGGCGGGATTTCTGTCACTGACACGTGTTGCACGATTTGCATAAGTTGGCTCCATAGGATTGCATCTTGTCCCACCTGTAGTGTTCTATGATTTTCTTCAACGTTTTTTCCACTCTAAAATGTCCACCTCGGCCTGTGTCGTGGCACTTTTTGAGTAGAATGCGGCGATGTTCATCATTCGGGGGGACGACCACCTGACGAGTGAATTGTCCCCGCCAATAGGGTGCGTCGTACTGGAATTTTACATTGTTGTATCCACCATGCTGGTTGTAGCCTTGTGTGAACAAGTGCTCAAGAGACGGATCTTGTTGCAGTTCTTATGTTGCTGCCTTAACCATCAGATCTGGTTGGCGGTTGAGCGCATCTGTCGGATTGATTTCTCCTCCATGGTACTCAATATTGTAGTCAAAGCCAGTTTCAAGGAACTCCATCCGTCAGGTTTGACGTTGACTGCGGATCGGCTGCATCTTCAAATAGTTCAGCACATGGTGGCCGGTGTGTATGATGCAACGGTGGCACCCCACCGCCATGTCTTAAATGCATGTGCAATTGCAAGTATCTCTTTCTCATGTACGGCATTGTTGGGTTCTGGTCCTTGCAATTTTTGGGGCATGTATGCGACCGGTTGCTTGCAGTTGCCGTGATCTTGCAGGACTACGCCAATGGTTCGAACTAATGCGTCTCTGGCCATGACGTAGTGGACCATTGGATCAACTAATCGTATGGATGGCACCAAGGTGAGAGCGTACTACAACAAACTTTGAACGTTTCTTGTCCGATGTCTCCCCACTGCCACTCACTTTTTTTTGTGTGAGATTGGAGAGAGGCACCAACACCCGGGTGTAACCCTGTGCGAAACACTGGTAGTCATTGCAGAAGCCAAAGAAACCTTGAGTGTCCCATAATTTGGTCCGCATCGGCCAATTGGCGACTGCCGCCACTCTTTTTGTGTCCATGGTGGTCCATCCGCCGTCGATGACATGACCCTGAAACTTGATCAAACAGCGACCAAAGTCACACTTCAAGAGTTTTGTGAATTTCGTTTTCTTCTTAAAACTTCGAGAACTTTTTGCAGATGTCCATTGTGCTCCTATGTGGTAGGTGTGTACATTAGGATGTCATTGAGGTAAACCATGACAAAATTATCAAGGTACAGGCAAAAAACATTGTTCATTAGTGCCATGAACATCGTCGACACATTCATGAGTTTGAATGGTATTTCCGTGCACTCAAAATGCCCGTAGCATTTTTGGAATGCAGTCTTTTTGATGTCGGCATCTGCCACGCAAATCTAGTGATAACTGGCGCATAAGTCGATCTTGGTTAAAATTTGAGCCTTGGAGTTGGTTAAAAGTCATGTCAGATTGGAGAAAAGGGTAGCGGTTCTTGGTGGTTGTGTCATTCAACGTCCGAATGTCCATGCACATCCGCATCTCGCCAGTTTTTTTCACGACCACTACTGGCGTGACATATGGTGACGTGGATTGGTAGATGAACCCCTCACCGAGCATCTTATTGAGTTGTTTTTTCAGCTTGGTCGGTTAGTGATTGCTCCTCTAATGGCCCCTCGTGCCGTGGGTTGGCTGCCTGCCTTCAGCTCGATGCGATTGTCGATGTCTCGTCGAGGTGGTAAGGTCCTAGGGGGTTCGTCGGGGAAATCTTTTGCGTACTCTTGGATGAGTGGTGCAAACTATTTGGGTACCATCACAAACCTTGTTGATACTGATGAGGATAATGAGACCAACAAGGATGACCAGTTAGGTGCCGCTACTTTCCCTTTTTCCATTTGCTCGAGATGTATGAGCCAAACACGAGCTCCTCGCCGTACACAGTCCTTGGCTACGTCTAGTGGTATCCGCTGCACTGGTTGTCGTTTTTTGGCTCCCACGGCTTCCTTTCTTGTTTCTACCTCTACTGCTTTAGCTGTTGTCTTCCGTCCCACGTGCGGAAGTTGTCGCTTGGCGCCGTCAATTTCCACGTAGACTTCGCCGTTGTTCGAGTCAACCTACGGATTATGTCAGTATAGGATGTCTTGTTAGAGAACGATTTTGTGGTCACTCATTGGACAACACCTCAAGACCATTACATCGCGTAAATATCCCACCAGTAGTCATCGTAGTTCTTTGAGCCTTCGTCTTTGCAGTCTCCCGTCGACAGTTTTTCTTTCAAACACCCTTGGTTCGGTTTGCAAACCCAGATTGCAAATCACATCATTACTTACGAAGTTATGGCAAACTCCCCCATCCAACAGTGTCTGTACCGTTCTGCGACTCTTGCATCCTTGAGGTTGAAGTTTTAGCAGTATTACCGGCTGGTTGTCCTCGCATCCCTCATCAATATAACTGATCTCACAAACCCTCTGCGGTGTTGCAATTCGTTCAGATGGGAGATCGTTCGGCGTAGGTTGCTCCTCACAGACAAGAGTCGCGCCCTTTACTCTTGCCCTTTGCCACTTCCCGACTCGTCTTGTTGCGACTTCCCTCCTTTTTTGGCCCGTTGCTTGCTCCAGCAGTTATGAGCGATGCAATCGAATTTTCCGCAATTGTGGCAGGTGTGCGTATCTCTTTGGTTGATGGTGTCTACTTACATTGGAGTCAAGAAGTCCCTTGGCTGGTTTTTTTTGGTCCCACAAGAATGGTGGTGGGGAGGTCGCCGAGCGTAGGATTTCTGAATCCAAGCGTTATAGTCTATGTTGACTTGGCCACCCCGAACCCCGGCACATCAATGTGCACCGCGGCACATCAATGTGCTACCCCCCTCACATCGGCACATCGGCAAATCGGCACCCCGGCACCCCGGTTACCATGCAATCCCAGTGTTGAAAACAAAACCACCTCTTCCGCTGACATTACATTTGCTAACACACATTTTGCAAGAATTTTAGACAAGACATGTTTTTCTTACACATACTCTCCTCCATTAACTCATCACTACATTTCTCAATCCATCAATGTCTATTATTGTCTCATTTAAGTCATGATATCATTTCCAGATACTCACACTGACTTCGCTTCAAGCCCCTTAAGTCATGGGCCTCATGTAGTCGATGCATGGATTGAAGCACAATTCCTCCAACATGAACTTGTGAGGCATGAAGCAGGGAAGCAAAGGAAGAGCTCGATAAATAGTGGTCAATTCAAGCACGTCTCAAGAAACAGGTCATGGCATGGGCATGCAATAAGAAAGTGCAAGGGGACATGCAAGTGAGTGGGGGCCCGCAAGGATGACATGCAACAGGGTCTACGACAACACTCCCCCCCCCCTTTCCCCTCCCCCTTACCCCTAGCCCCTACCTGTCCCTCCCCC
>SZWC01007240.1:38298-49721 GCA_023375785.1 Penium margaritaceum | reverse complement strand
GTGGTGCCACGGCCGCGGTAATAAGGTCACCCCGGGACCACGGGTCAACATACAATCTTGCATCACCAGATGAGTTGCATGACCGAACCTACCTAGTGATGACGACACCGACTACTATGCAAGAATTGTGTACCATAGTGATTGAAGCAAACGCCCTCAAAGCGATGAGTTTGATCACGTTCACAGTACCTTTAGTCGAGGATTTCGACCCAGTGAAATTCAAAGACTGGAAGGTGCTAGCGAAACTCACACGTTCCCAAAAGATGTGGACTAAAGTAGGTGAATCGTGGGAGCCGCGACGTCTGCCACTAGATTCTGTGTTTATCACAAACTCAGTTTGTCATCGTCGAGCCTGTTCACTCAGAAGAGTGGGGGCAACATGACGATGCAGTTCAAAGGACACCTAGCTGGTGCTTCCGTGAATGTACTTGCCGACACTCGAGGAGATGACTCCTTTGTTAGCCTTGGCTTTACCCAACAGGTCGGCCTGAAGTACAAGCCATTGAGTGGCGCAGTTGTCGTTGGTGAAAACCGTACGGTACCCATGATCGGTACATGTAAAGTAAAATGTTATATCAAAGGGTACGCAAAGAGTGTCACGGTAAAGGTACTCAACCTTCTTGACCCGTTTGACGCGGTGCTAGGTGATCCCTGGCTTTATGAAAAAAAGGCTCTAATGTGCTTTGAATCAAATTGTGTGACCCTCCAAAAAGGACAGCGTCGCTTTTTGTTGATTCCGAGTACGAAATTACCACCGACCCGACTCAAAGTCCATGCCAAGTTTTCTGTGATGAAGAGACGTTTTCGACAAGGTTGTCGATTCTTCTTGGCTCAACTGCAGAAAGTGGAGGACAACGTGAAGGAGGGAATGCCACAAGAGCTCAAATCCTTATTGATGGAGTTCTCGAATGTTCTCCAAGACCCACCGGCTGGACTTCCACCAGAAAGACACATGTGCCATACAATCCCGCTGTAATCGGAGGCGACCCCTACATTCAGACCCATGTATCGCCTTAGTCGATCAGAAAGGTGAGAGGCCAAACACCAAATCAACGAGTACCTTGCAAAAGGATGGCTTCAACCAAGTAGCTTACCATATGGTGCGCCAATCCTTTTTGTGAACAAAAAGGATGGTGGTTTATGCATGTGCGTGGATTATTGGGTGTTGAACAAGCTGACAGTGAAAACTTGATTCCCTTTTCTGCAGATTGAGGACCGTTTTGACCAACTCCAAGGGGCAAAAGTTCTTTTTTCCTTGGATTTGTTTTAAGGGTACCATCAAATCCACATCACAGAGGATGATGTGCCCAAAACCGCGTTTCGAACGCACATGGGAAACTATCAGTTTTGAGTGTTATGCGTTGGGCTTACAAATGCCCCGGCAACCTCCCAAGGAGAAATGAACCGAACGTTCGCCAATCAGCTAAGACATTTTGTCTTGGTTTACGTGGATGACATTCTTGTTGTCTCCAAACCAATGGAAGAGCACATAGAACATTTGCGCGAAGTCCTCGCAATCCTTTGGGAACAGAAGTTCTATGCGAAAGTGAGCAAGTGCAAGTTTCACAAGATGAGCAAAAATACCTTGGACACATCGTCGGTAAGGACAGCATCTGTGTCGGCCCACAAAAGGTCCAAGCCGTTGTAGACTGGCCACGCCCAAAAAATGTTAGGTAGATTTGGTCTTTCCTCCGCCTTGCAAACTGCTTACGACTGTTTATGCAAGGGTATTTGACCCTGGTAGCACTGCTTACCAGGCTCATGTGAAAAGACGTGCAATGGGAAAGGGCATCTGACTACAAGAATGCTTTGCCCAAAGTCAAAGATCTTCTATCCACAGCGCCCGTCCTAGCTCTTCCAAATCCATTGCAACCGTGGAAGGTTTGATGTGATGTTTTGGCAGTAGGACTTAGAGTTGTCCTCATGCACAATAGTCACTCAGTCGCGTATGAGAGCTGGAAGCTCATCCGTGCAGAAACACGGTACACGACGGGGGATCAAGAGCTCCTTGCGATAGTACACACTTTCAAGATGTGGCATTGCTATCTCGAGAGTGCTGAAGGAGGTGTGACAGTCGTGACCAACCATAACCCATTGGTGTTTTTCCAAACACAACTGAGCCTGTCAAGACAACAGTCGCGTTGGAGCAAAAACATGAGCCAATTATCGTTCACATGGGAATATAGGCCATCACGCATCAATGTGGCCAATCCACGAAGCGAACAGCCTATGGACATTATAGCAACCACCGAGGTTGGTGGGTTTGTTTTACGGCCATTGCAACAGCAACAGTACAAACACGAGATCCCCCTCCACCTCTGCGAAAACCACCACGAGAGATTATCCATTACAACGGTTTTGTAAACATGACCCGGATGGGTTATTGTGTGGATTCTTGGTTTCAAGACTCTCAAAATCTGGACAAGTACGGATAGGTGGAGGCCGCAGGAATGTTTTGGTACGGAGAACAAGTTGTTGTGCCAAACTCAGGAGACCTTTGAGCAAATGTTAACTCCCAGTTCCACGACCCGCCGGTCGCAGGTCATGTGGGACCTCGAAAGACCAGACAAGCACTCTCGGACCACTATTGGTGGCCAGGATGGTGTGTCGATGTCCGTAAGTATTGGATGACATATGACCCATGCTTTCGGAACAAAAGCTAGTAACAAGAAGCCTGTTGAACTCCTCCAATAGCTTCCCATTCATGGACTCCATGGGAGTGTGTCAGCATGGACTTCATTGCAGGTCTTCCCGACATAGACCGGGGCCACGATGCAATACTTGTGGTTGTAGACCTTCTGACAAAGATGACACATTTCAATCCTACAAGAATTGATGTGAACGCAGAGGAGACCGCACGTCTCTTCGTTGAGGGTGTCATGAATTACCATGGCTTGCCGTTGCACGTAATCTCCAGTTGGGAGAAAACATTTGCTTGTAAGTTCTGGCAAAAGAGCACGAGTACTTTGGCAGCAAGTCGCAGATGTCGAAAACGTTTCACCCTCAAACTAACGGACAAACAAAGCATATGAACAACACTCTAGAACAAATGCTCCGTATGTGCGAGGACTCTACCGTGAATGCCTGGGGTGAATTCCAAACACCGGCAGAGTTTGCGGTGAATAAATCAGTGAACGAGTCTACATAGTTCACACCGTTTGTGTTGAAGAGTGGTCGGCATCCAGTGTTGCTCTCTTCATTGATGAACAGTGGGAGTACAGAAGGACAGGTTCCTTCTGCTCAAGCCTTTGCCGAGCGTCTTGACTCCTTGTTACATGAGGCGAAGGGTCACCTTCAAGCTGCTCAGCAAGGACAAAAGACATATACTGACAAAGTTTGCCATTAGGTCTCATTTGGCATCAGTGACAAAGTGTTGCTTAATAGTAAGAATCTTTGGTTGTAGTTGCTAGGGACACAAAAAATTCTACTGAAGTGGATTAGGCCGTTTCCCATCATTGCACGTATCGGGCCAGTGGCATACCAATTGCTGCTTCCGCCGAGTATGGAGATACATGACGTGTTTCATGTGAGCCTATGGGCTCCATACATGGTAGGGGGACCGTTCATCCACCACCAACAGTCCTTGCTGTCGATGGCAATACGAGGTTCTTTGCATACTCCAACACCGAGAGCGTACTCTCTGGTCGTGGGTTGTCAGAGAATACCTCGTTCATTGGGCCGGATGTGGACCTGAACATAACTCATGGGAGCCCGAATATCGGTTGCCCACAGGGGTGGTTAATAATTATTAGAGCGAGCTTGCGGCTCGCACTGATCGACGCGTGTCGGGGGGCACCACCTAAACGCAGAAAAAGTGAACAACATTCCTGCAGGGCGACGTTCATGGACTAGAACCATAGGAGGTTGGGGACGCCCAACATGGTTGTCGCACGGACGCTCCAGTCTAAAGAGGGGAGGCTATTAGCCGTGCTGACCGACAAGTTGTAAGCTGATGTCCACATGCCATGCACGTGTTCATGTTTAGTTGGTGATTGAAATTATTCAATTTTCTTTCACAATGTTGGTGACTCTCTGATTGAAAAATCCTGCTTGTTGTTCATGAACCAAGACGATTCATAATAAGTGGGGACGAAATTAGCAGGAGGGCTGGTTTGGCCCTCCCTCCTCGCTGAAGCGAGGAGCGGTTGCGCACCACCCCTTGTGTCAGCGAGGGCTGGCCGGCGGCCATCGAAGTGCTGGCCGCGGGCCAGCTCGCTGCCGGCCGGCTAGATGGCCGGCGGCCGGCCAAGCGACCGGCCAGCCACCGGCCGGCCAGCCGCCACCTGGCGATCGCGGCCTCAGCCCGAGCGACGGTTGAGGGGCCACAAGGCCCTCGAGGGCAAGGCCTCGTGGCCTCGTGCCCTTGCTCCCTCCTCGCCCTCCTTGCAAGTGAGCAAGTGAGGACGAGGGAAAGGGAGAACGAGGTGAGAGCGAGGAGCGAGGAGCGCACGAGAAATGTTGGCACGAAATCGCCGATCGTGCCTCACGCGCGACGATTTCGCACCGACGCGTCAAAAGAAAAACTCGAGTTTAGGACGAACCACGAGTTTCTAAACCGGAAAACTTGTATAAAGTCACGAGTTCGAGGTAATATTCCCTCATTTTGGACCCAGAATGAGGGGGGTAGGAAAAAAGACAAATGGGCCTCCGTAGACTCAAAGTATTTGAGTCTCCCTGCTCTGGTTTGTTGATGACGATTGCTCCTCAGTTTTGCGGAGGGGAAAACCCGTGACGTAGACTGAGAACGCCATTTTGCGAACTCCGACGACGACTTCAGAGCAGGAGTTGGAGGTTCCGGTCTGTTACAACAAAGATACGGTTTGCCAGTTCCTCGTTGTTCTGCGCCTGTTGTATGGTGCACTTGTCGTTTCTCTTGTCGTCATCGAGGCTGTTGGTAGGGGTGGCTGGTTTACCTGCATTGGATCCGCAACTAGGTTGGTCGTCAGACTCGTAGGGAAAGCTCGAGCTACTGCATAGCTTGCCATGCCAGCATTTGCTGCCAGTTCAGGTTTTGTGTGCATAGGCGCAGTCTACTCCTCCATTGCTGAAGTCATCGTCGAAAACCCGCTGGTGGTCGACAAGAGAGCTTGCATGCTTGGCGCTGTAGCTGTGAGGCCTACAAAGTCTAGCTATGCGATGTGCACTGACGACTTGTACAAGGTAGCCCTCTGGATGGGTAGTATAATTGGATGTCTCTCCAGCACCGTTTTGTTGTGATACCAATTGCTATGCCGAACGAAGCGTGGATGGTCAACAGGTAGATGCTATGAGGTAGTATACCATCCAGATTTTTGGGACACCTAAGCATTTTATAATAAATGGAAAGTGTACTGCGATGACACGCGTTGAAACAACCAAAGACACCCTACTGATCCTTGATTTTAATTTTAATGGTTATCTTGCCCTTCGAAATGTGTCTTTTTTTTAATAATCAAAATCAATGGTTCGCCAAATCAATGTAGACGTCAAATATTCTAATTCAAGGGATCATGCATACAAATTCATTTTTCGAATTCTACTAGACCTCTTGTCTATCCCGGTGCCTTTTTTTCCACGGTAGTACATCCATTTGTTTGTAAAATCCATTTGGCAAGTCTTGGACATGTTCACAAGGTCTCGGATTACAAACATGCAAACATTCAATTTACAAAATTCAACGTGTGAAGTCAGAGTCGTAGAAAATCACTTTATTGCAGTACACGACAACAACATAAGATTCTATGCCACCTCATCCTCCTCCTCCACCTCCTCATCATGGAACAACAGTTCACTTGCATATGGTGCTGCGGCACGTTGGAATGATGGAACACCCTCGTGAACCCCGATTTGGCCCATGCATTCTTCACTAGGGACTCCTCATCGCAAATGTACTCCCAAGCCTTGAAAACCCATCCACATGCCTCCTCCTTCACCTCTTTCATGTGTATGTGCATGCTCCGACCCTCTCGACTGCGCTCTGCACCCCATGATGCAAAATATTCCTCGAGCTTGTTTTTCAGCGGACGGATGATGCTGACATCAGCCGGTTGTGCCTTACCTGTGCATCCAAGAAGGCTGTATGTAACGGAAGTTGTCCTTGAGCCAATGCTGAGAAGCCACGCTGTAGTGCGGACACCAGGTGTCAAGCACGAGAAGAAAATTCTCCTCGCCCTCCCAGACATCGAGCGCCGCACATGTCCGCTTGTAGTATGGGACGACGACTGTGCAAACCCATTTCTTTGTGGTGTCCATGTTCGCCTAGTGAGTAGGAGTACACGTCAGACTCCATCCCTTTCCGAGCAGGCGCTCGACTTTTTCTCCACGTGGCACCCACCTGGCAGTCTTTCCGCCAAAATCAGCTACATTGGCAACAACTTGCCGGTCATGGAAGAAGAAACGAGCGCGGTGATCGCACGCTTGTCCCCGAGCCCCACGATGCCGATCTTGTGGCTGCTCTTTGGTGCGTATGTGTGCCCGGCGGTTGGAAGCAGCTGGATGGAGATGTGGTCGCCGTTGATGACAAGGAAGGGCTTGATGCCGTACAGCATGGCCACACATGTTGCATGACGTTGGAACGTCAGAATCTTGTTCTCAAAGTTGGCCGGCAATTTCTGCGCGGCGGTTTTTCCAATCCTCCACGTCCATCCCATTTCTTTTTTCACAAAATTCCTGACCCACAAACGTGCAAACGCACGACGACCGAGTGCTTGAAGCTGGTCGGGAGCATGACGTGCAAATGCAAGAACACCGCGAATCTCACAGCGGATCACTTTTGAGTTCAACGCATGAACGGCTGCGCGAGCATCCTCGAGTGTCGATCAAATTGTGTCCACGATCTTAGGATGCTCAGACAACCAAGCCCGCTTGCCCCACATCCATGCTTCCCTTTTTTTTCCTTCACTGACAGGCGTTGACGGTGCAGATGCAATTGCTATAATAACTGCACCTTTGTATTGCTTCTTCAGAATCTTGTTGCCTTCCACGAACCATCTTGACACAGTTCTAGGAGCAAGTTTATCACAGACACAAAATCCATCGGGTTTCCTAAAAGAACGTCTTAGATGTTGAAGGCACGGTAGATCGTTTGAAAGTGTCCGCTCCCAAACCAATCTGTGTATTTTCCATGTTTTCGAGACATCACGGAACTTGCGCTTGATGTAGCTCAAGTAGATGTTGTACCCATTGACGTGCAGAGGGCGAGGTACTCAGTACTGGTACTTTTGTCACTCGCCTGGCCATCGGACTCGGAAGATGACCCTGACATGTCATCATCCGATGAGTCATTGTCATGTTCGGTCGACGCGGGGGGAGACCCAATGACAACAGGACCGGGCCGACGAGCGTGCCGGGTCCTCTCGGAACGGCGGAGAAGAGGAGAGTCTCCTCCACAGCGCGCGTCTTTGTTAGGATGGAATCCGCGTGGTACGGTCTCGACGTTTGTCTGATCATCTCTAGTGGTTCACGTCTTCTGTTTTGGGCGAATCTTAGACTGAGCGTGAGCTTTTTGGACGCCTCACACTATGTGAGCAGGCATATCAAAAGAGTCACTTTTGCGAAGGGAATAATGCAATTTTGCATAAGCTTTTGAGCATGGACATGATTACAACATTTATAGGTCTAGTCATGAGATTTCCAACACACCAAACTGTGGGCAATTTGGCCAAGCGTAGCCCAAGTTACGCTTGCCAAAGAGAGGGTCTCACCCACCACAGAGGCCTGACTCCGCCACACGCCGTGGCGCCTTCCTTCACGTGGGAAGCGCCTTTCCCAAGGTGCATATCCCATTGCACGTGATGTATGGGTCCCCTGCGCTGTTTCCACACACCTTCCCCACTTTTAGGTCGAGTTTGGTGATGGGGTGTGACGAGGTTTGAAACCCGTCCGTGGACCTGCAGTCAGAAATTTGACCAAGTCCCCGAGTAACAAAACGTACTCCTGAGTTTCGGACGCCGAGCCATGATTTTGGCTAAGCCCCTCAGTAACAACCTGCACTATTGGATCCGGTGGATGATCCACCGGATTGGGTGTATCATCCACCGGATGCATCGCCAGGCCTATCGGAGCAATTTCTCGAGATGGCATTTTTGTTACTCGGTCCGGCCGATCATTAACCGGATTTTGAGTTGCAGCCGGCTCCCAGAGCCGTTGCCCATACCCCAACTTTGGAAGGCCATATCTCCCTCGATACTTTTTCGATTCCAGTGAAACAACTTCCACTGGATTTAAGGACTCGTCCGACTTTACGGGACAATCCTCCATTATAGGATCCAGGCAATGCTTGAGTCGCCAGATTCTCCGAAGCGGAGTTTCCATTTTTTGGTAGCTCGTCGGCGCCCCTCGGCGCCGCACTAGGGCATGCGGAGGGGTAGTTTTTCAACATTCTCCCCCTTGCACCTGCCATGCCCGCTGCTCCTTCTTGCTCTTACTCATCTTCCGCTGCGTCCTCCAGCCCATCATAGCTGGTCATCCCAAGTCCGGCCACGCCCATCGCGTGCCGGTCCACGGGTTGCGCTTTGGTCAAGCAATCCGCAAGCATGTTGTGTGTGCTGTAGTGCTGTAGCACCACTTGCCCCTTCTCGACCATGTCCCATGCGTAGTGATAATGCGCGTCGATGTGCTTTGTCCTCTTGTGCTGCGTTGGGTTGTTGGTCAGCGAGATGGAGCGAGTGTTGTCCTCTTGCACCACCGTAGGCTCCAGCTGCGGCACGCCCAGCTCCCCCAGCAACTTGCGGAGCCACACCGCCTCCTTGACCGCCTCGGCCAGCGCGATGTACTGTGCTTCCACTGTGGAGGTGGCGACGTAGCTCTGCTTCGTGATGCACCACGAGACCGCTACACCAGCAAGGAAGAACACATAGCCGGATGTGGACTTCTGCTTGTCCATATCCCCAGCGTTGTCTGCATCCATGTAGCAGACCAGGCGCAAAGGGTCCACCTGCCCTCTGCCGTCGAACCTCAGGCACGCGTGCCGCGTCGATTGCAGGTAGCGGAGGATGCGCTTGACCGCCTACCAGTGTGGTGGCCCTGGATCGGCCACATACCTGCTCGCTTGGCCCACCGCGTAGGCCAGGTCCTTTCGAGTCGCCACCATGGCCTACAAGAGGCTACCCACCGTCAATTGGTAGGGCACCTCTGCCATATCCTCCCGCTTTTCAAAGACTAACTCAGTGCGCCATTGCCATACATAGTTCATAGGTCGTGGAGACCGGACTGCACATCGGTTTGTAGTCCTCCATGCTGTACCGCTTCAGCACCTCGGCCACGTATTTGGCCTGCCCCAGCTCAAGCGTGCGCGCCATCCGGTTCCGCGTAATGCTCACCCAAGGTAGAACTCCAGCTCCCCCATGTCCGAGATCTGGAACCTGCTGCTTAGTTGCTCTGTCAGTTGCTGTACGCGCGGGAGCTCAGAGGAGCAGAAGATCTGATCGTCCACGTAGAGTGCGATAATCTGATGGAGATTCTTGGTGCACCGCACGTACATGCTGTGATCCGGCTCACAGCGCTTGAAGCTGAGTTGTGCCATCTGTTGGTATTAGCGCGTTTCCACCAAAGGACTTCTACAGCTTGCACACCTTGCCCTTCAGCGCCTCCACCCCCTCTGGCATTTCCATGTAGATTTCTTTGTCGATGATGTCATTGAGGAAGGCCGTTTTTACATCCATTTGGTGGAGCTCCATGTTCTTTGCGGCTGCCACCGCAAGGATTGCTTGGATGATTGTGAACTTGGCGATGGGGGTGAACGTCTCATCGTACTGCTCGCCCTTACACTGTGCATACCTCTTCGCCACAAGCCGCGCCTTGTACTTGTCGATCACACCTTCTTTCATGAACTTGGTCTTGAATACCCACTTGGAGCCAATGACCTTGGCGTCTTTTGGCCTGCCAACCAGCTATCATGTGTCGTATTCAGCAATGGATTCCAACTCCAACTTGATGGTGGTGTCCCACTGCATCCCCTCAGGCCGCGCAACCACCTCTTGCACGATCGTTGGCTCCGTTGATGCAGCCAGCATGCACCGCGTCATGCCAATCCATCGACCGGTGCCTGTATCAAAATGCTTCCCTGCTCTCCGCTGCCTCCTGCTCCGGCGCGGCAGTTTTGGTGGCGTCTCGTCGCTCTACTGCGATCCTTCCAACTATGCCTTCTTCAGTGAATTATTGACCGGACGGGCGGCGCGTGAGGATGATTTTTCTCTAGAGCTCAACGCAAACTCAGCTGGGAGTGCGCGCTTTGGCACCCGCGGTGCCTCCTTCGACGGATCATTCCACCGGATCTCTAGCCCAGCTGCATGTTCGTCAGAGTCCTCCGCGTTGGCTATTGCACCTACTACACCGCCGCGCTCCAACGCCACATCATTGATCTTCGCATCCGCCGGCTCTTCCTTGTAGTCAAGGAGCTGGAACCACTCCCCCTGTTTTGGAGTGTTCTCGACGCTCATGTTGTTGCTTCTACTGCTGAAGCTCTGCTGCTCGTCAAACTCGACTTCACAACTGTGAATGATCTCTTGCGTGCACGGGTCCCAGAGCCAGTACGCCTTTTGTGCGCTCTCGTAGCCGAGGAACAAGCAGGCTTTTGCCCAAGGTTCCAGCTTGCTTTCGCGTCGTTGTGTCGCCTACACCATCCGTTGGAATGGCAAGTACGGCGTAGTGGGTTACCACTTGATGCCTTGTTGCTTCATCCACCCGATGCAGCCCACGTACTCTCCGCCATTGTTGCTACGTAGCGCTCTAACCTTCCGGCGAGTCTACCTCTCCACCGTTGTGACGTACTCCTTCAGTCGATCGAGGACCTTGCCTTTCCGTTTCATCAAGTACGTAAAGGTTTCTACTGCAATCATCAATGTAGGTGACAAAGTATCTCAAGCCGCTGTTTGACGGCGTTTTGAATGGTCCGCACACGTTGCTGTGCACGACCTCCAGCAGGTCCTTTGCCCAAGCCTCGTTCTTACTGAACGGCTTGCACCGCGCCTTGCCCAAAATGCAAGGATCGCACTATCTGTACGCTGCTACATCTGCTGTCGCGTCTATACCGTTGATGACGAGGCCACAAACCATGTGTCGCTTCGCCATCTCCCTAACGGTTACGGGCACCGAATGCCCCAACCGTCGGTGCCAGAGCTCCAGATCAGCGCTTTCTCCTTCGGCCATGTTGACAGCGCGCTCCTGCGAGCTCGCTGCATCCAATGCTATGGGGACCACCTTGGTCTCCACAATGTAGAGACCGCCCTCGCGCTTTGCCTCCAGCACGACCTCGCCGTCGCCGTCAATGCGCACCACTGCGCCTTTCCTGCGAAAGAGCACCTCATACCCCTTGTTTATCAAGCAGCTGACACGTAGGATGTCAGCCAGGTCGGGGACATGCTGCACATCACGGATGGTGCACAGCTCCTTCTTACCGCCCACCACGACTTCCACCTCCACATCGCTTTGGCTGGCCGCCGGCT
>SZWC01007239.1:107675-118351 GCA_023375785.1 Penium margaritaceum | reverse complement strand
AGAATGAGAGTGGCAGGCGGTTGAAGGTGCTTCGCACCGATGGTGGAGGAGAGTACCTCTCCAACGACTTCCGCACTTACCTCAAGCGTCGCGGGATCAAGCACGAGGTCACCCCACCTGGAACACCGCAGCTGAACGGCGTGGCTAAACGTGCAAACCGCACACTCATGGAGCATGTTCGCAGCATGCTCCAAGACGCGGAGCTCCCACCAACCTTCTGGGCGGAAGCGGTCAACACTGCCGTGTACCTGAAAAACGAGAGTCACACGCGCGCCGTGTTGCTGATGACACCGGAGGAGTCGTGGACAAGACGCAATCCAACAGTGATGCACCTGAAAGTCTTTGGGTGTGGCGCATTCGTGCACGTGCCTACCGGCAGCCGTAACAAGCTGGACACAAAGTCGGTGAAGGCCGCCTTCCTTGGCTACCACACCATGGGATACCGCCTCTACAACCTTGCTGCTCGCAAGATAATCTGCAGCCGTGACGTCGTCTCTCAAGAGGACTTGAAGGGCTGGACTTGGAGCCCTATGTTGGCAGTTCCGCTTGCTCCCGCACTTGTACCAGAAGTGGGAGAAGTACCGATAGAAGAAGATGGAGGTGCGGAAGATGGCGGTGACAGTGGCAACGACACGGAGGTGTAGGGAGCTGAAAAAGGAGACGGAGCTGGTAGCGGAGTCTGATGAGGAGGATCAGCAAAGCAACGCAGAGCAGCTGCCACGACAGTCCCCACACCTCAACAAAGGTGCAAGGGACAGTGGGGAGCCGCTGAGGCGATCCGAGCGCCTTGCAAACAAACAGAGGCTGCTGGAGGAGCTGGTGAACTTATGCACCGTTTCACCACCAACGGAGTCGTCCGATCTCAAGCTTCTCTTTCTCACAGTCACCGATGACCCAGCCAAATTTGATGAAGCAATGCACAGCGCTGAGGCTGCAAATTGGTGTCGCGCAGCAGATGAGGTGTATGATGCGCTTATGAAGAATGGCACCTGGACTCTCAAGGAGGCTCCATGCGGCAACTGGGTGATCGGATGCTGGTGGATCTTCAGGCGCAAGCGTGGTGCAGATGGTAAGATTCTCAGGTACAAAACACAGCTGGTTGCAAAGGGGTACACGCAGAAGGAGGGTGTGCATTACAATGAGACATTTGCGCGTGTCGTTAAGTTCCCATCCATCCGAGCGATCCTTGCTCTTGCTGCTGCTCTAGACGAGGAGATGCACCAAATGGATGTGACGTGTGCATTTCTCAATGGTGACCTTGAGGAGGAAGTGTACATGGAGCAGCCGGAGGGGTATGTCATGGAAGGGAAGGAAGGTTTGGTGTGCAAGCTTGTGAAGGCCCTCTACGGCCTGAAGAAAGCCCCGCGAGCATGGTACCACAACATGGATGAGCAGCTAGCTGGCCTTGGCTTTGTGCGCAGTGAAGCAGACCATGCTGTCTATGGGCGCACACAAGAGGCAAACCAGATCATCATCTTGCTCTATGTTGATGATCTGCTCATTGCATGTGACTCCAAGTCTCTTTTGGACGATGTGAAGCAGTCCCTTGCTGCCAGGTTTGACATGAAAGACATGGGAGAGCTCAGTTACTACCTTGGCCTTTAGGTCAAGCGCAACCGGCAGTAGCAGACTTTGGAGTTGTCGCAGAGCACGTACGTGAGTGACATGGTCAAGCGCTTCAACATGGCAAGAGAGCATGCAAAGCAGCGACACCACTCGAAGTGGGAGCGAAGCTGAGCATGACGCAGACTCCCCGCGGCATGCAAGAGAGCAGGCGCATGGAAGTAGTGCCGTACCAAGCACCAGTTGGGAGCCTCATGTACGCTGCTGTCGGCACGCGCCTTGACATCAGTCACGCAGTGGGAGTACTTAGCAAGCTTTGTGCAAATCCAGGCATGCTACATTGGGAGGCGGTTAAGTGTGTGCTGCGCTACCTCGACAGTAGCAGCAGCCTTTGCCTCACCTTCAATGACAAGAATAGCCCCATCCTCATTGGCTACAGTGACGCAGATTGGGGAGATGACCTGGACACTAGGAGGTCGACAAGTGGGTTCGTGTTTGTACTCCGGGGAGGTGCTATCAGTTGGAGGAGCAAGAAGCAAGAGTGCGTCGCCCTCTCCACCACCGAAGCTGAGTACATCGCCTTGAGTGAAGCAGCAAAGGAAGCCGTGTGGCTGCGTGAGCTCCTGGCAAGCCTTGGAAAGCAGCAAACCAAAGCAACTACAATCTATTTTGACAACATGAGCGCCATTGCTCTGACCAAGAACGCAGAGTTTCACGCCCGCACCAAGCACATTGACTTGCGATCTCACTTCATCCGCGAACTCGGGGAAAAGAAGGTAGTGCAGATCAATTTCTGCCCTTCAAGCATGATGCTGGCAGACTTCCTGACCAAGCCGTTGCTAGCACACCGCTTTCAGCAGCTGAGGGGACAGTGTGGACTTGTGTGATTCTTATTCTCGCAAAGTGGGAGAATGTTGGATATGGGGTGCCAGAAAAGTGACCAAAATGGGTTGCTCAATAATAATCATCAGGTCACAAAAGTGAATGGTGGATGTTTTTATGGTTCTGTAGCACTTTACGGAACTTGATTCAGAATCCGTTTGAGGGAGATATGGATTTTCAAGGTTTGGTGGCGATGGGTCCGGTTCAAGTGATGGCTCCTGCACTACCAGCACCAATGACGGCCACAATTATTGGCCAAGGAGGTTTGGAGTGGCCTTCAGGGTAGAAAGGCGGTAGGAGGATCTACAGGGAGCTTCAAGGAAGGNGGGTTGCTCAATAATAATCATCAGGTCACAAAAGTGAATGGTGGATGTTTTTATGGTTCTGTAGCACTTTACGGAACTTGATTCAGAATCCGTTTGAGGGAGATATGGATTTTCAAGGTTTGGTGGCGATGGGTCCGGTTCAAGTGATGGCTCCTGCACTACCAGCACCAATGACGGCCACAATTATTGGCCAAGGAGGTTTGGAGTGGCCTTCAGGGTAGAAAGGCGGTAGGAGGATCTACAGGGAGCTTCAAGGAAGGTCCCCACCAAGATTATTGGTTGTGCACATGGCAGGGATGGTAATTCTCTTGTGTGAGAGTGTGACTGCCGCTCATCCCGCTAGGCTAGGAGTGTGCTATGAGGTGAACTTTGGCAGAGTGGTTCTTCCAGCTCTATGTGCCAAATGAGGCGTACTTAGGCTTGTTAGAAAGCTGTGCTAATGTACTTTGTCACTCAAGAGTGGATTCAGACATTTGCGTTCTCTGCAGAACTATGCTTGCTTCCGTAATGTCTGTCTGTGCAACCTGCAACTCCTTCACACAAACAGTTGGTCCTGCCTAGGCGGCTCTTAGTGAGCCTGATCACCTCCCTGAGGGCTGCCATGTTTCCATCACCAAGTGGAGCACAGATGGTAAACAAGAAGTCAGAAAGCAGAAGGCAGCTGTGAACAATAAGACAATTAGACATTCATTTTCATCATTCAATCCACGTTGTTGACAAACATGAGAATTATTGAGGGCAAGTACATATGTATGAAAGCAAGGAGTGTGGCTGCGTGAGCTGCTGGGAAGTCTTTAGCAGCAGAAGAAAACTGCAACGACCATCTACTGTGACAACACGAGCGGCATTGGGCTCGCAAAGAACACAGAATCCCATGCCCAGACCAAGCACATTGTCCTGCGCTACCACTTTGTCCGTGAGCTCATGGCAAAGGAAATGGTGCACATCAAGTTCTGCCCCTCAAGCATGATGCTGGCAGATTTCTTGAGCAAGCCCCTGGCAGCACATCGCTTTCAGCAGCTGAGGGAACGGTGTGGAGATGTGTGATCTTTAGTCTTACAAAGTGGGAGAATGATGGATAAAGGGTGCTAAAAAGTGACCAAAATGGGTTTCTCGATAAGAAAAAAACCTAGAGCAATAGATGCAAAGAGGATTTTGCATTGGTTCTATAGCGGTTTACGGTACTTGATTTGGAGTCTGTTTGAGAGAAATATGAATTTTCAAGGTTTGGTGGCAGTGGGTCCGGTTCAAATGACAGCTCTTGCACTACCAGCACCACTGACAGCCAGAATCATTGGCCAGGGAGGCTTTGGACGCCCTTCAATGTGTAAAGGTGGCACAAGGACCTTAAGGGATCTTCGAGGAGGGTCCCCATCAAGGTTATTGGTTATGCACATGGCAGGGATGGTCATTGTCTTGTGTGAGAGTGTGACTACCGCTCATTCCGCTAGACCAAGGATTGTGCTAGGAGGTGAACTTTGATAGGGTGGTTCTTATAGATCCAAGCGCCAAATTAGGCGTACCTAGGCTTGTTAGAAAGCTGTGCCTACTTTGTTTCCCACCCATGAGTCAAACCATCCATTTGAAATCTCAACACAACTTCACATGCTTTCGTATTCTTATTCTTGCAACCAGCAACTCGTCTATCGCATACAATTGGTCCTTCCTAGCAGCCCTTGGTAAGCCTGATCACCTCTCTGAGGGCTGGGTAAGTTTTTATCAGTGCTATCAAGTCTAGAAATGGCATTATCTCATCCTTAAGGCATCCCTTGCACACTGGTGTGTGAGAGAGGAAACTCATGGTCCAACGTTGCAGTCAACATGGCAACATCCGTTTCTTTGGTGGCTAGTGTCAAAATTCCAAAGTTTGAAGGCAAGAACATCTTCAACTGGAGCAACAAAACTAAGATTGCGCTGATGAATTAGGGATTGTGGAGCCACCTGAGTGAGGCTGACTCTGTTGAAACCTCCCTCTCCACAGCCGAGGCCTGTACCCAGCAGTAGAAGCACAACCGCGTCCTTGCCACTATCTACATCCACCTCGCTGAATGGCAGGAACTCCTTGTCCACGACATCCTCACTCCAAAACAGGTTTGGAACAAGCCTGAGTCCACCTATGGTTCCAGTTCAATCCTCATCAACATGCAGCTGTGTTGCTGTTTTCACACCGTGAAGATTGATGAGTCAGAATCCATGATCAATGATCTGAACATAGTGAAAGCTTAAACTGACCAGCTTTCTGCGATCGAGGACCATGTCAAGGAACTTATTCTCATGCTAGCCATCATCTCTGGCCTTCCTATTAGCTATACTCCTATCATTGTTGCCCTGGACCAGCATGGCGACAAGCTCTCACTTGATGATGGGGAGGAGAGCCTACTATTTAAGGAGGAGCACCGCAAGGAGGGAAAAGGAGGAAGCTGACTGGACATAGCCTTGTCCCCAACATGAGTCGTGGGGGTGGTGCTCCATCAACCAATAGTAGCAGAGGTGGAGGAAAGAAGAAGGGAAAGTGCCACTACTGCAAGAAGCCAGGCCATTGGGTACGTGAATGCCGGAAGAAGAAGGCAGATCTTGCGGCTGCGGTTGGAGCGGGGAAATAGTCCAGCACCTCCGCCAATGCCGCTGATAAGGAGAGTGGATTCATGAGCACCATCCGGGCCCTGCACATCTTTGCCAACACTGTCTTGTTCCAGATCATGGACCTGGGAGCCACTCTGCACATGACTTGTCACCAGGAGTGGTTCATTGTCTACAATGCTATTGAACCTCGCCGAGTTTCCATCGATGAAAATCATGTGAAGATGGCAGTGGGATAGGTGAGATTGTCTTTTGTGCTTCTATCCCGGGGAAGCACTTGCAATCTCGCATGAAGGGGGTGCTCCACGTTCTGGGACTGAGAGCTAACCTCCTCTCTGTTTCCTGTCTCATCTCTCAAGGGCTGCAGGTCCGCTTTGAGAATGGTGGCTACACCATCTTCGCACATGCGAGCCAGGTGCTTGCAGATGCAGACAAGGGCAATTCCTCTACCACAGTTTTGTGGCATCACAGCGGGCAGCTACCTTGACAATTGCTGCAAGAGTAGGAGACAACAGCATCGGCCTGTGGTATCGCCAGCTTGGACACCTTGGCTTTGATGTAATCATCTCCATGGAGGAGATGATGCATAGCCTGCAGCGGAAGGAGGTAAAGAAGCTTGGTGCATTGGCCTACGAGAGCTGCATCAAAGGGAAGCAAGCCTGGGCTCCATTCTCTAAAGGAGGGGAAGGCGGCAGCTGAGCTTCTCTCTCTTGAGGACTCTGATGTGTCTTGTCCCATGCCATCACAGACCTTGTCCAGCAAGATGTACTTTCTCACGTTTATTGATGACGATTCACGGAAGACATGGATGTTTGTTTTGGCTGGGAAGGAAGAGTGTCTTGGCACATGAAAGACATGGTTTGCTGCTGCACAGAGTGGCAGGCCTACGAAAGTGCTTTGTACCAATAACGGAGGTGAGTGCCTCTGCAAGACCTTCCGTGACTTCCTCAAGAACCGCGGGATCCGACATAAGGACATGCCACCCAAATCACCGTAGCTGAATGGTGTGGATGAGCACGCCATCCACACACTTGTGGAGCATTTCTGTAGCATGCACAAGGACACCGAGCTCCCGCCAAAATGTTGGGCGCAGGCAATGAACACCACCATGAACAAAAACAATGGGATTTTGACACGCGCCGTTTGGCTGATGATGCCGGAAGAAGGGTGGACAGGACGCAAGCCAAATTTTACACACCAAAAGGTGTTTGGGGTGGGTGCATTTGGCTTTAGGGGAAAGCCATGCGCAGCTAGGATGCAGCAGATTGATGTGTTGCAGCAGACAAGGAGTATAAGGCACTCATGAAGAACGACACTAGTACTCTCAAGAAATCTCCATGTAAAATCCAGATGATTGGCTGCAGATGGATCCTCCAGTGCAAGCGGGGTGCTAGTGATAAGGTGCTCAGGTACAAGGCATGGCTGGTTGCGAAGGGGTATGCGCAGACTGAGGGTGTGGATTATAGCGACACGTTAGATACATACAGTTCGTACCCATTGCAAATTTCCCCTCCATCCATGCAATCTGTGCTCTTACTGCTACCATGGACTGGGAGGTGCACTAGGTGGATGTGACCTCTGCATTTCTGAATGGTGACCTTGAGGAGGATGTGTACATGGAGCAGCAAGAGGGGTACATGGTGGAAGGGCAGGAGGATTATGTGTGCAAGATTTTGAAGGCACTCTAGAGCCTGAAGCTAGCGTCGTGTGCACAGTACCAGAAGACTGATAAGGAGCTTTGTATCCTTGGTCTTGTGCATAGCAAGGCAGATCATGCGGTCTATGGGCGTGTACAAGACAAAAGCCAGGTCATTATCTTGCTCTCTATTGATGACTTGCTTATTTCCTCTGACTCAAAGTCTCTCTTCAACGTTTCTAAGAAGTCCCTTGCAGCCAGGTTTGACATGAAGGACACGGGAGAGCTGAGCTTCTACCTGGGTTCAAGTGAACCATGATTAGCAGTTGTAGACCTTGGAGCTGTCGCAGAGCACTTGCGTGAGCAACATCGTGAAGCACTTCACAATTGGAGGTGCAAAAAAGATGGCGACACCGCTGGAAGTGGGAGCCAAGCTGAGGATCATGCAGGCTCCTCACGGAAAGTAAAATAGCAACCGCATGGAGGCAGTACCATACCAAGCAGCAGTAGGGAGCCTCATGTATGCAGCCTTCAGCACACGCTTTAACATAAGCCAAGCAGTGGGAGCAATAAGCAATTTCTGCACCAACCCGGGTGTACCACATTGGGAGGTGATCAAGTGCATGCTGCGCTACCTCAACAAAAGCAGCAGCCTTACCCTCACATTCAACGGAAACAACAGCCCCATCCTCATTGGCTATAGCAATGCAGATTGGGGCGGGGATCTGGACATAAGGGATCAACTAGTGGTTTGGTGTTTTTACTTGGAGGTGCAACAATCATCTGAAGGAGCAAGAAACAGGAGTTAGTTGCTCTTTTGTCCTCCGAGGCAGAGTACATCACTTTCAGCGAAGCAGCAAAGGAAGCAGTATTGCTGTAAGAGCTGCCGAAAAGTCTTGGGAAGCAGCAGAAAACTGCAACGACCATCTACTGTGACAACATGAGGGGCATCGCGCTCACAAAGAACGCACAGTTCCATGCCAAGACCAAGCATATGGACCTGCACTACCACTTTGTCTGCTTGGTCGTGGCAAAGGAGGTGGTACACATCAAGTTCTGCCCCTCAAGCATGATGCTGGCAGATTCCCTGACTAAGCCGCTGACAGCACATCATTTTCAGCAGCTGAGGGCACAATGTGGACTTGTGTGATTTTAAACTTTGCAAAGAGCAACGATGATGCACATAGGGTTCCAAAATGTGACCAATTTGGGTTGCTTGATAAAAATAGTCGGGTAAACACATAAAAAAGTTTTCTTGGTTTCATAGCAATGTACGGAACTCGATTTGGAGTCTGTTTGAGGGAGATACGAATTTTCAAGGTTTGGTGACAGTGGGTCCGGCTAAAGCAATGGCTCCTACACTACCAGCAGTAATGACGGCCTGATTTATTGGCCAGGGAGGCTTGAGAGCAACCTTCAAGGTAGAAAGGTGGCAGGAGGACCTTCAGAGAGCTTCAAGGAAAGTCCTCATCAGGATTATTGTTTGTGCTCATGGGAGGGATGATAATTCTCTTGTGTGAGGGTGTGACTGTTGCTCATCTCACTAGGCTCGGAGTGTGCGAGGAGGTGAACTTTGAAAGGGTGGTTCTTCCAGCTCCATGCACTGAATGAGGTTTATTTAAGCTTGTTAAAAAGCTTTGCTAATGTAGTTTCTAATCCACGAGTCAAATTAGTCGTTTGCACTCTCTACACAACTCTACATGACTCCGTGTTTTTGTTTATGAAACCAAAAAATCGTCTCTCAGGTACGGATGGTCCTTCCTAGCGGCTCTTAGTGAGCCTGGTGGCCTCCCTGAGGGCTGTCTAAGTTTCTATCAGGAATTGCCCACTCGCGGAGTTTAGGGACTCGTGCACATATGGGAGGTAACAGTACCTCTCCTTTGAGCCACAACATTCTTTTTTGCTACAAGACGTAGGCCAATGCCGGTTAGAATAATTATCCATCTGACCGTTGACATCCCTCAGGTTGCAGTAGGTCTTTCTACAGTTATCAAATGCGTCATAGCCTTCCCCATCTTGGGCTTTGTAGCATCATCAATGTCAAAGGATATCTTCCACTGTGTACTTGATCACTTTGCTCAAATCAATGGGTGGTTGTGGGCCACATCCTGGGCAGAAAAGTGCTCTAAGAGCACCTTGTATGGTTTGAGTTGGTTGACCTGGAAAACTGAGTGGATGGGGGTAGTGTTCGGCAAGCAAAGTTTGGCAACTACACGTGTCCGCAAGTCCTTGATGGAGAAAGTACCCAACCTCTAAAACCTTAGTTTTGCAATGTAGTGACCTCTGAACAAGAATTGCATTGAGCTGAATGGCACGCGATCACCAACGGAACAATTGGTTGCCATCTAATGCTTTTTGACATCTTGTTCCATTGCCACTTGTGTCTTCAAAAGGGCCCTATGTGTCTCTTTCCCATATTCAGAAATTTTCTCGTCACTTCATCTCTGAAAACCTGTCAGAGTTCTGGATAGCTCGTCGTGAACCACTTCAAAAAGACTTCTCCCTGTTGACACAAAATTGGTGGACTTGTGTTCAAGCTCCGCAGCTGGAAGCTTGACCTCCTAAACAGTGCCGTGTGACTTACACAGATTTCAGACAAGTTGGCTTGAGAATATCATTGTTCCATTCATTCTTCTCTGCAGAACGAGGATGGAATGCCATTGACTGCAAGATCTGACTGCTTTAACAAGTCATTTACTCATGGCAGAACTAGCTGATGAGTTGCCCATCTCAGCCAATGGTGATGGAGGAGGAACACACCATTTGGTTGGCAACGTTGTCTAGGAGAAATCACATTGATCCCTTGGTGGTGATCATCTTCCTTGTGGACATCTTATAGAATGTTTCAACCACCATGTCGATCACATCAAACACTTCCATTTTGGCAGACAAACCCATTACAATGTCCATGGAGATCTAAGACTAAGACTCTTTCAATACTGGTAGTGGTTAATGCAAGATTAGGGGGTTTTCCTGCCTTGATGTATTGTGCATATGGGGCATGCCAGCACTATCGGGCTACTGTTGGACTTGGCGCAGATGAATCAGTGTACAAACTGATAAAATGCAATCTAAAGCTTGAAATATGGATGAATACACATGTGGATTTTGCTTCCTCACTAGGCCAACCCAATGTTCCAGCCGCAGTTGAGGTTAGGAATGATACCAACGACTCCCAACATCTCCCGCAGTAACCTTCTATCCGGTTTGTAGACCTGCTCTTCAACGTCCACCAACTTGCAATTCTGATCTTTGATTCTGACTCTAGAGGGCACAAGATCGGAATTCTTACCCAGCGAGCACTCTCAGCCAAAACATTCTCCGGAATGTTGGCAATCAATTGATGACCAACAAGAGAACATTCTTCTGGACAACTAGACCTTTCACCCGGGTCACAACTCTGAATGAAATGCACTCACAACAAACTCATGGAAGTTTGATGCAAAACAATAGCTGAATAGTTAGATGATACATGCAGCATACCTGGCATGCATCACTGAATATGTGTCTCCATGAGAAGAGACATAATGTGAGGATTTTTATGTGAATTATATCATACAAATTCATTTACTTACATCTCTAAAGCAAAGACATTTTAAGCCATGTATAGTCATCAAAGAGCATGGTTGAAACTGGATAAGCTCAAACTTAGTAACATATGGTTTTCATGAATGAGTTGAATGGACCAC
>SZWC01007239.1:66891-88580 GCA_023375785.1 Penium margaritaceum | reverse complement strand
GACGAGTTGGCGGAGATTTGCCGCGAGCATTCCCTCCGTGCGATGGTGGAGCCCGAGGGCTTGCTGCCGGGGGGGTTACGGCCAGATGTCCTTGTGTTCGACTCGGCCCAGGGCACGGCGTGGGTGGTGGACGTTACCACGGTGGATGCCCAGTCGGACAAGGTGAAGGAGGAGGGGCAGGCTCTTTCGGCAGCGGAGGCCGCCAAGGAGAAGCACTATAAGGCCACCCTTGCGCAGCTGCCGGGGTACCGGCTGCACATGGTGGCTTGGGAGACCTTCGGCGGTCTTGGCCCGGATTCTTGGCGCTTCATCCGACGCTTGGTGGCGTTGTTCCTCGAGAAGGGTCGGGGCAGGTGCAGGAAGGCTCACCAACCGGGGTGGTCGGCACGGGCGGTGTCCTTGTTTGCGCAGTGGCTGCCCGTTGCTGGGATACGGCAGCAGTGTCATATGCTCCGCGACTTCGGCTTGTGGCGTGGCGGACTGGACCCGGCGCTGGGCAGTGTCACACCTGTTGAGCTGCCGTGGCCGTGGCCCCTTGGCCCTGTTACGCTGTCTGACCTTTGCTACACTATGCCATTGGACGGTGAGGAGAGTATCCTCTGTCCTTGACGCTTGTTTCCTTGCTTTCCGTCTCGTCTTTCTTGTGCCATGGGTGCCGGCTTTTGCATGTTTTCATACCCCGTAGATGTGCCGGTCAGGGGCGGCATTTGCATGTTCCTTCATATTAATCAAGATTTACTAAAAGAAGAAAGAAATAATGCACCTTGCTGGGCAATGTGCTTGCCGTGGTTGTGTGGACCACATCCAATCAGACATATCCTCAACATGAGGAGCCTGATGCACAGAGAAGTAAAACATTGTCTTTCAAACGTCATAGAAAAACAGCTTCCTTGGGTCTCGGCTCTTGGGTGCCTTTCTTGCAATAGTTCTACACGTCCCCTGGGCAGCTGCTGGTTTTTGGGATGAGTGCGCCAGCCGTCTTGGAGAGCCAGCGCGGGGTGCGGCAAGGTGACCCGTTAGGGCCTGTCCTCTTTGACTTGGCCCTTCTGCCAGTGTTGGAGGCGGGTGCGGCAGAGTTGCGTAGCCAACAGGGGGCTGCGTTGGGGCACGTCGGGGCCTTCCAGGATGACACCACCATTTGCGCCGAGCCGGAGGCCTTGGCCAGGTGCTTCTCCTCCATGCTCCGAGTGGCTAGCGACCAGGGGCTTCAGGTTCAGCCGAAGAAGTGTCTCTTATNGGCAGCTGCTGGTTTTTGGGATGAGTGCGCCAGCCGTCTTGGAGAGCCAGCGCGGGGTGCGGCAAGGTGACCCGTTAGGGCCTGTCCTCTTTGACTTGGCCCTTCTGCCAGTGTTGGAGGCGGGTGCGGCAGAGTTGCGTAGCCAACAGGGGGCTGCGTTGGGGCACGTCGGGGCCTTCCAGGATGACACCACCATTTGCGCCGAGCCGGAGGCCTTGGCCAGGTGCTTCTCCTCCAAGCTCCGAGTGGCTAGCGACCAGGGGCTTTAGGTTGAGCCGAAGAACTGTCTCTTATGGCGGCGGACGGGTGGGGCACTTCCAGGCGCGTTGGCTGGGATTCCATCGACAGTGGAGGGGGTGGAGCTGTTGGGCTGTCCTATTGAGTCTGCTGGCTTTCGGAGGGGCTGGGGGGAGGAGTGGCTACGTGAGCAAACCCGTGAGCTCCTACTGCTCCCGCAGCTAGAGGATCCGCAGGTGGCGGTGACGATGCTCCGGCTGTGCATTTTACCCCGGGAACACTTCCTTGTGCGCACTCTGCCCCCTGACGCCGACTGGTGGGTGCTGCGGGAGTTCGATTCCGCAGTGAGGCGTTCTCTCCTCAGCATCCTGGGGGTGGTGGAGGCCCTGCCGGATTCCCTTGTTGGCGCTTTGCAGGGGTTGGCGTGGCTCCAAGCGCAGTTACCGTTTGACGCTGGGGGCATGGGCCTTTTTGCTGCAGATCCAAGGGCCCACCTTGCCTACGCGTGCTCATCTGTGGCCTTGCTGCAGTCTCTTCATGACCTCTTCGGCCCCCACCTTCTCGCGGCTCGTGAGATGGAGTTGTTGTGTCCTCTTTGGGAGGATTCTGTGGATCACCTGCCAGCTTCCATTGTCACACGCTTGCCCGCACTTGAGGTCCTTCGCCCTTGTCGGGGGTTGTACCAGCAGCTCAGCCCGTCCTTCTTCCATTTCCAGCATCTGCAGTGGTTGGAGGAGGTAGAGATGGTCGGAGCTGCGCTGTCCCCGGAGGCGTGTGAGGCTATGGTGTGGAGGTGCTGGGCGGTGGGGTCCCGCGGGGCGGTTCTCTCACTTCAAGCCAGCCCTGCGGGCCCTCATGATCGTCTCTACTTGGCCCCGGCCAACTTTCGGCTCCACGCCCAGGTTTGGCTGGGTTTGCCACTGGGATATCTCTCTATCCATGGCAGTCATGGGCTCCTTCTGGCGGATGTCACGCGCCGTGCAGGGTCTGGGCCGAGTATTCGCATCCACCATGGCATTCGGGACGAGTTGGCGGAGATTTGCCGCGAGCATTCCCTCCGTGCGATGGTGGAGCCCGAGGGCTTGCTGCCGGGGGGGTTACGGCCAGATGTCCTTGTGTTCGACTCGGCCCAGGGCACGGCGTGGGTGGTGGAAGTTACCACGGTGGACGCCCAGTCGGACAAGGTGAAGGAGGAGGGGCAGGCTCTTTCGGCGGTGGAGGCCGCGAAGGAGAAGCACTGCAAGGTCGCCCTTGCACAGCTGCCGGGGTACCGGCTGCGCACGGTGGCTTGGGAGACCTTCGGCGGTCTTGGCCCGGATTCTTGGCGCTTCATCCGGCGCTTGGCGGCGTTGTGCCTTGAGAAGGGCCGGGGCAGGCGCAGCGAGGCTGACTAGCCGGGGTGGTCGGCATGGGTGGTGTCCTTGTTCGCGCAGCGGCTGTCCATTGCTGGGATACAGCAGCAGTGTCATGTGCTCCACGACTTCGGCTTGTGGCATGGCGGACTGGACCCGGCGCTGGGCAGTGTCACGCCTGTTGAGCTGCCGGAGCCGTGGCCCTTTGGCCCTGTTACGCTGTCTGACCTTTGCTACACTGTACCGTTGGGCGGCGAGGAGAGTCTCCTCCGTCCTTGACACTTGTTTTCTTGCCTTCCGTCTCGTCTTTCTTGTGCCGTGGGTGGCAGCTTCTGCATGTTTTCATACCCCGTAGGTGTGCCGGTTAGGGGCGGCATTTGCATGTTCCTCCATACGAATCAAGATTTTCTTTTCCCAAAAAAAAAACAGCTTATCCTAAATGATTCACCAGTTCTTTGCAGAAAACTTTGCAAAAACGTCTGCCAAACATTTTCTCCATGTTCAATGGGACGTTTGCAAGACATTTGGCTCTGCAAACCAGTTTTTCAACCTTGCCATATGCTGGCCAGGTGGCCACCTCTCTTTGTATCAATGGGAAGTCATTTTCCTTGCTACTACCACATGGATGGTCATTCACTTTCCATGAACGTTCTGGCCTAGTTCTCATTTTCTCTGTACAAACTTTACCTAGATGGAGTGACTTGTATGGTTCCATGTGTTGTCCCCATCCCACACCATATGTGTCGAAAATTGCCAATCCGCATGTCCAAACAGAGGCAGAACCAGGGAAGCTTCTACAGGCATTCACAGCTCACCAAATCTACTTCTAACCATTGCCTTTGAAGAATCTCGTTGAGCTTGATCCGTAGCTTCTCAGTTCCGTTGAGAATTGAGGGAGATCTGGGCACTTGATTTTTTGCAGGGATCTGGCCATATCTCAGTAGTTAATTATGTTACTGGATCACTTAGCCACATTGCGGCTTTGGATTGCGTCCAAATCTTAGTGGCAAATTCTGGTGCCAGATAACTCTGCAGAAGTACAAGATGTTCATGGGGAAATCTGCTCAAATTCAGGTTTTGGTCCAACAACTGAGTAGTATAGTTCGCTTCTCAGGAGCGTGGTCAAAACTCTGACTGGAGGTATGTGGTCAGGTTTCAAACCCCATCAAATGCAAGTGTGTGGTCCAATTATTATCAAGCAGAAGCATCCCCAAAGGTGGAGTAAAACAGTTATGGAGCTCCTGCACTTTTGGAAAGGAAATTTGGTGCATGTATTGGATCTTGAGAGTGCATTATTGAGTGGCCTTGACACTAGCAATATGCTGAGTGGCACAATGATGCACGTTGGAGCATGAAGCAGATGCTCAAATCAACCAAATTGCATGATATTTGGTGTGTTTGAAACCACATGAAAATCATGACCAATGCTAATATATACAGCTCTGGAATTTTCTGGCGTGGTGTAGGTCAAGATAAACAGGCAAAATTGATTCCCATCTCATTGATGGGAACTGCTTCCTTCTGCCATAACTCTGCTCACAGAGTGCATGAACCAGAATTTGCACAAGATAACTGCTAAAAAATGACATAAACCCCAAACCATGGTCAGAGAATGTTGGAGCAAGATTTTCAACAAAGGTTTATGGGCCCACAGCCCTGACTGGGCCAGAACATTCACGCTTCTGCGGTAGACAATTGGGAGTGTCTTGGATGACCTTGCTGTTCACATATGATGACCAGGGTGGCAGAAGTGCAACATGGTGCAAAAGACAGAGTTGCAGCTGATTCCGAAGTACGTAGGTGGCCCTGGCTTTAGGGCTTGGGACTTTGAGATCCACCTGACGCAGAAGGGGCTACTTGAACTGATGAAGGGCATAGATATGCTCGACAAGGTGAAAGCAATGGAAATGGAGGAGCAGGAACTCACAAAGAATAACACGGAGTTGCTCATTCTCCTGCTTCCCTTTACAGTTGAGACTCATTGGGGCTATTTCTAAGTCTGCAAGATGGCAACCAAGGCCTTGAAACCTCTCTTCACCATCTAGCTATTGACGTCACTTGGACACAGAATCTTGACAAAGCAACTTCTAATGGTGAGGATCAAAGAGGGAGAGGACATCCTCTCTGCCATGCAAGAGATGGAATTGCTTGCCTTGTAATACAATGATGTGGGGTGTGTCAACCGGCCTGAAGCAAACAAACTAGAAAACAGGGCCAACACAATAGCACCTGCTCTCCGTTCCTAGCATTTCATCTAGGAGAAGATATTACCCTCGGGATCACGATTCCACACTGAGCATCTCTTAGGTAATCACTTGCTAGAAACTGTTTCCACTAAACACTTGGTCACTTTTGCCAAGGTGCTAGTTAGAGACTAACTCCTGGGGCTTAGACCAACCAGTGTCTTCTTTCTATTCCTTAGTTCCTTAGTTACACAGCTCTGTGAGGAGTATCTAAGGCCAGATTGTGTGATTAGAATGAGGAATGAGCCTGGTACATACAGTCCCAGGCCTGGCTTTTGAGGTGTGTGGGTAGTGGCTTTTTTTGGGGGTGGCCACTCCACACCACCTCACCATCTTGCCAATCGGCATATTCAATGACTGCCAAGTGGCACATCCTCCTCACGCTTGGAAAAATGTCTAGGAAACTTCCCCTATGTAGGAAGGTCAAAAACCGTCCTACGCACATCAACGCTTGATTGCAGAGCCCGTTGTCCCTAAGTCCAACATGCTCTCTGTTGCGCTACACTTCTAGTGTCTTGCTTGGACATGCACCATGAACAAGGGTTGGGGTGTTGGTCCGAGGGTGAGTGTGTACCCTGGAGGGTCCCTAGCCGTGGCTGGTTCACACCACCAACAGTTTTTGGAGATACTGAAACTGTGGAGGCATCTGGTTCCAAGGATGGCAGAAAACTGGTCAGAGAGTGTGGCAATATTTTTTGGCCTCAATTGACTGGTAATAAGCTTTCTATCAAGGCTCAAAAGCAGTGGCATTTTATAGCCATTGATCTTAGCTTTCCAGAACAACAAAGCATGCCAGATTTGAAGCTTCCTAGCAGATTCTATGGCTTCTAGAGTCTCACTTGGTAGGCTGTCCCTCTCACCTAGGAAGGCATCCCTTCCCTCCTCTAGAAGCTTCTGCCCCTTCCTAGATTCCTCAGCTTGCTTCTAGTAGAGAGGAAGGTATCAAGAAGACCAACAAACCTCTAGATGCCTTGAAAGACAAGCCACCTCTTCTAGAAGGTGTGCCACCTTCCTCGACCCTCACCTGGCCTTGTAGAAACTTAAGGAGGAGCTCTAGAGGTTGAGCTAGCTTCCTGGCATCTATTCTCCACCTCCCTTGAGGCAGGGCAGAAATTTGCCTTGTGGGACCTGAACCCAGGCCCCTGCCTCTAGAGATGGACACCATTAACAAATAAGACACTTGGGCTTGTCCTTTTGGTGTTCCTTTTTGGAGTCACTCCGGCCATGGTGAGGACCATTACTCCAACATGGGGGACTTACTCCAAGGGAGCAGTGCATGCCCAATCTGTCCGCTAAGCCGTAGCAATGGCCATGGGGCATAAAAGAACAACAAGATGGTGTTGAAATAGTGTGCACCTTGTCCACTGCCTAGCTGGCTAGCTACACATACAGACAAGGCATGCACTGGTCTATTGAGTATGTCCCCTTGGTCTGTTCTGAGATAGGCCAGGAATGCACTGCCCATAATGGGTATGTCCCCTGTGGCTCATCATAGGAACCATACCTTTTTGGCTTGGTTGATTAGGCACCGGAGTCTCAAACCAGAGGTCGCGGATTCAAACCCCGCGACGGCCGCAATTTTCTTTGTGGCCAAAACTGGGACAGGAAGTTTCTAGGAAGCTTACTAGAGCCTACCTTGAGGATGACACTTGGCGGTCTAAGGACGCGCCAAGTAGGAATGTAGGATGAGGTTGGCTCCAGTGGAGCCACTACAAGCAGAAGCTTTAGCAAAGCTCTGCAAGTATAAAAGCATGTACCTTGCATGCATCCATTTACAGTTCTTGCCTTTGAGACTCCTCACAGAGTGTCCAACCAAAGGTAGACACTAAAGACCAACAAGCGGAGTGCGTGAGGTTGCAAACCAAACGAACCTAAAGTGTGGATCCATCCTGCGAGGATGATATGTAATCTTGGTTGCAAGACCAAGAGCGGTTGGCGGCCTCCCATGTCGGGACCCGTTTTCTAGACCGTTGCTATCCGGCGCATTGAAAAAGGGTTATGGGCCCACACTTCTGGTTCTAAGGCACGCTTCCAAGACCGACTACCGCGTGGTCTTGCAGGGCGCACAGGTACAACAGGGACACGACCATCCGACGGCTCCATCTGCTCCATCGGCTCCATCGGCTTCTTCAGGTAGGGTGCGCGCACGTGGCGGACTAGGGGATGAGGAATCGCTCTGTCCATGTTGGACAAGACCCTCGAGCCCCAACGGGATTAAGCTCTACCCCTTTTTTAGAAGGTGGTACGACCCCGAGTCCGTTTTCTCACGACGGCACCATCGCCTTAGGCGATCATCGGCGGGAGGGGTATGCAACGGAATCAACTGCACCTTTGACAACGGTCGCAGTCAGCAGCCTCATCAGCCTCATCGGCCTCAACGAAGCAGAGTAGCAGCGAAGCAGAGAAGACGAGCAACCGCAAGAAATGGCGGATCCGACTCCAGCCCGCCTTGAGGCGGGTATGTCCAAATTCACGGGGACAGGTTTTTCCTTGTGGAAATGGCAGTTTGAGATTATCATGAATGTGTGTGGCTACCTTGACATCCTAAAAGGGACCAAGATAGCACCAGCCGATGCGACCGTGATGACGTATGCGGCTGACCTTGCAGCATGGACGATGAAGAACAACATGGCTCTCGCCATTCTTGTGACGTCCATCAACGAGACTCAACACTCCCACATCACAGGATGCACGTTGGCTGCCGAGGCCTACGCAAAACTCGCACGCGTGCATCAATCGAATGCCCTAGCAAACCGACTCTTCATCTTCCAACGGTTGATGTCGATGAGGGTGAGCGAAGGAGAATCGATACCCGCATTTTTGCAGTCGTTCGACAACGTGCTGCAAGAGGTCCAGCAAATGGAATGGAATCTCAACTCCAACATGCGTGCCATGATCCTTCTAATGGCGCTGCCGGAAAGCTAGGGGTCCTTGATCACCGTGTTTGGCGGTTGGAAGGAGGCAGATCTGACATGCGAGGCTGTCGCCGAACACAACGAGTCCATGCGACGCAGTGGCGCCGAGGCAAACATCTCAGCCTATGCCTCTCGCTTCGGTGGACAAAGTGCAATCTCTCGCTCCAATCAAGTCAACAGCCGAAGCGGTGGCGGTGGAGGGAAAGGCAATGGTGGCGGGAAGAGTTCCAAGAAGCCTGGCAACTGTCACAACTGTGGCAAGGCTGGGCACTGGGCTAGGGACTGTCGTAGTCCCAAGAGAGAAGGCGGGAACAAAGGTGGAAAGGAGAAGAAGGATCTCACCAACATGATGGCTAGGGGGTTGCCCATGAAGGGCGCAGCAATCCTTAGGCCCGGGGCATTCGCCCTTGACTCGGGCACCAACCACCACTCATCAAAAGAGAAGGGTGGATTTGTCTCCATGGCCGAATCTGTCATGCGCATCAAGTGTGCAAACGGTGGCATCGTCCAAGCTATGGGCGAAGGGGACAAGGTGATCACGTTCAACGTGAATGGTCAGGAGAAGGCAGTCAACCTTCAAAAGGTGGTGTACATGCCCTCCTTCACAGCCAACTTGCTGTCCGTCTCACAAATCACCGACAACAACATGACAGTGGTGTTCACCAACAAGGAAGCGGTGGCCCTCAAAAACGAGGACATCCAGATTTTGTACACCAAAGACGACCTCATGCTTCAAGTTCCAAGAGTCGACGGCCTCTACGTGCTTCAAACCAAAGTCACCAAGGCGTTGCATGAGGGACTCACATGTGCCACCAAGACAGTGGCACCGGAGCCGAAGGATGCACCACTGGCGACCGCTGCGGCCGCCACATCAACCAAGGACACAGATGCTGAGTTGTGGCACCGGCGATTTGGCCACGTGGCCAACAGCACGCTGCAAAAGATACAAGAGCAAGAGGTAGTCCGCGGAATGGAAGGGTGCACTATGAAGCATGGCGAACGGTGTACATTGTGTGAACCATGCCTCCAAGCAAAGGCAAAGAAGAAGCCGTTTGGGAGAGGAGGTCAACGAGCGGAGCACGTCTTGGAACTGATACACAGTGACGTGTGTGGACCCTTCCGCACACCGTCTAACGGAGGAAGCAAGTACTTTCTGACCTTCATTGACGACCATAGCCACAAGTTGTGGATCTACTTCCTCAAAACAAAGGGAGAGGTCAAGGAGAAGCTCCTCGAGTTCGTCGCCATGGTGGAGCGGCAAACGTCCAAGAAGGTGAAGGCGCTCCGAAGTGACAATGGGGGTGAGTACGAGGCATGCAAGCCTTGGCTCAAGTATCATGGCATCCGCCATGAGCAAACCACCCCTTACAACCCCCAAAGCAATGGCATTGCCGAGAGGATGAACCAGACCCTACTCGGCATGGTGCGAAGCATGCTCTTCGACGCCAAGCTCCCACCTCGCTTTTGGGCTGAAGCAGCAACAACGGCTTGCTACCTCTTGAACCTCACACCAGCGACCGCCTTGCGAAAGCGTGGCAAGGAGCAGGACAAACAGCTGAAGACCCCACAGGAAGCATGGTCGGGAAAGAAACCCAATGCATCTCATCTAAAGGTGTTCGGGTCAACTGCATGGGTGAAGATCCTGTCAGGAGAAGGTGGAGGCAAGCTCGACGCACGCTTCAAGAAGTGCATCATGGTTGGGTACGACACGTCACACAAAGCCTATCGGCTTTGGGACCAGGCAGCAGGCAAGCTCGTGAGGAGCCGCGACGTCGTGTTCAACGAACGCACCCTTGGAAAGGGAGAGCTGCTGGACCCGACCCTCACTCCCAAAGCGGGAGAGTGGATAATGTTGCTTGAGTCCGGAGACCAAGCACCCGATAACTGGCTCGCCTTGCCAACAGGTGGTGGGAATGGGAGAGTGGCTGCGGAGGATGATGCAGCATCTGACATGGACGCGGATACCGAGGCGTCCGAGGCTTCCGAGTCTGACTTGGAGTCTGACGACTCTTCTGACGACAACGACGACGACAAACCACCACCTGTGGAAGCACCAGCACCAAAGCAAGAAGCGGCACCACTACCCCGGCGCAGTTTGCGACCAAAGAGAGCACCTTTGCGGTATGAGGATGATTGGACCGGCCTTAGCTGGTCGTGCATGGCTCAGGGAGAGCCATCCACAGTGGCGGAGGCCATGAATGGCCCAGATGCGGCCAAGTGGAAGGAGGCAGTGGATAGCGAGCTCGCATCCATTGCCGAGAACGGCACGTGGGTGCTGGTGGATAGACCCGACAAGGCCCACGTGGTGGGATCCAAGTGGGTCCTCCGAGTGAAGAAGAAGCAAGACGGCAACATCGACAAGTTCAAGGCAAGGGTAGTGGCTAAGGGGTTCTCTCAACGCCCGGGCTCCGAGTACGATGAGACGTTCGCGCCCGTCGTGACCTTTGCCTCCATCCGCTCTCTCCTTGGCATTGCTNATTGCCAGAATGACCCGAGCATGTACGTGCGCGATGATGGGAGAGGGCTGATGCTGGTTGCGCTGTACGTGGATGATCTGATCATCTGCTCGTCTTCGGTCAAGCTGCTGGATGGGCTGAAGTCTGACCTCAGCAAAAGGTTCAAGATGAAGGACATGGGTCCTCTCAAGTACTACCTCGGGATTGCCATCCACCGCAACCGAGTAGCAGGCACCATCGAACTCAACCAAACCAAATACATTGGTGAGGTGCTGAAGCGCTACCACATGGAAGACGGTAAACCTGTCAGCACCCCAATGACGACCGACACAAAGCTGAAGGCCTCCATGTCGCCAAGCAACGAAGCAGAACAAAGGGAGATGCAAGACATCCCCTACCAGTCCGCCGTGGGTAGCATCATGTACGCCATGGTAGGGACTCGTCCAGACATCTGCTATGCTGTGGGACAAGTGAGCAGATTCGTGGCCAACCCTGGGCCACAACATTGGCAGGCAGTCAAGCGCATCTTGCGCTACCTGCAGAAGACACGTCACATGGGCCTCGTCCTTGGAGGCCAAGAAGGAACGGACCCCCTTCGTCTGAAATGCTACACCGACGATGACTGGGGAGGAAATCTCGACGACGGGAAATCTACCTCTGGATACGTGTGTATCTTGAACGGCGCTGCCATCTCATAGGCCAGCAGGAAGCAGGATTGTGTTTCCATGTCCACGGCTAAGGCAGAGTACGTTGCTTTGTCTGAGGTGTGCAAGGAGACTCAATGGCTCCTCAGCCTGCTTGGCGAAATGACAATGCCACAGAAAGACACCACGATCGTACACGTGGACAACATGAGTACCATCTCGATGGCTGAAGACGAGATCATCTCCCGACGAACGAAGCACATTGACGTACACTACCACTTCTCACGTGACCTGGTCATGAAGAACGTGGTGGACTTGCAGCACTGCGGAACAAAGAGCATGCTTGCTGACTGCATGACCAAGCCGCTGGACAGCGACTTGCATTATGCAGGCATTCATGGATTCGGCATGAGGAGTGTGGCAGAGGAAGGGTGAGCTCCAAGGCATTGATGGAGCCGAGCAAGGGACAGATGGACAGAGGTGCAAGGGAGAGATTTGTTGAAATAGTATGCACCTTGTCCACTGCCTAGCTGGCTACACATACAGACAAGGCATGCACTGGTCTATTGAGTATGTCCCCTTGGTCTGTTCTGAGATAGGCCAGGAATGCACTGCCCATAATGGGTATGTCCCCTGTGGCTCATCATAGGAACCATACCTTTTTGGCTTGGTTGATTAGGCACCGGAGTCTCAAACCAGAGGTCGCAGGTTCAAACCCCGCGATGGCCGCAATTTTCTTTGTGGCCAAAACTGGGACAGGAAGCTTCTAGGAAGCTTACTAGAGCCTACCGTGAGGATGACACTTGGCGGTCTAAGGACGCGCCAAGTAGGAATGTAGGATGAGGTTGGCTCCAGTGGAGCCACTACAAGCAGAAGCTTTAGCAAAGCTCTACAAGTATAAAAGCCTGTACCTTGCATGCATCCATTTACAATTCTTGCCTTTGAGACTCTTCACAGAGTGTCCAACCAAAGGTAGACACTAAAGACCAACATGCGGACTTTGTGAGGTTGCAAACCAAACGAACCTAAAGTGTGGATCCCTCGTTCGAGGGTGATATGTTATCTTGGTTGCAATACCAAGAGCGGTTGGCGGCCTCCCATGTCGGGACCCGTTTTCTAGACCGTTGCTATCCGGCGCATTGACAGATGGAAGGTCAACTTACCGTCACAAGATCTTACATGCATGAAAGATGTTATGTTTTGCACTCCACTGCTGCCACAAACTCTGATGAAAGCACATCATTATTCCTCTTCATGATGTAGAGGTAGAGCTTGCAGCTTTGGTCTTCTTTGAAGATGAAAGTGTAGCTAACTCCTTGATGGAGCTCTCAAGCTGCCTGCACACATCAGTGCGCGCTAGCTCCAACTTTGCATATGTGTGCATTTACTTGCCTCCAAATGGCTGTCATGTTGCCTTGCCAACTGTGTATGGCTCACAAACGCCCTCTTTGGCTGCTTAGAGGCTCTTGACCTCAGGTTCCCACACCGACCCCTTCTTTCCCATGTCCCTCACTGTTGAGGGAGCAATGTGCCACAGGTGATGTTGTCATAGGCCTAGATCCCCATTGTCATTGTTTGAGAGGTGGGCGGGGTCGGACTCCACCTAATTTGCAAAGACCTTAGTGCAGAGAACGTATAAGCCCTCCTCCTTTTTCCCACGTGCAATCACGTCATTGTCCCCCTCCTTCCGGATGATGGCCTTCTTCCTCTTAAAGAGCACCTCGAGCCCCTTGTTGGTAAGGCACCACATTGACAGCAGATTTGACCTGAATTTTGGCATGTGGAGCACATCGTGTATGCCGCACAGGATTACTTTTCTGTCCAACACTGACTTGATGTGGAAGTTGCCTGCACCCACAGCCAAATCTGTTTTGCCATTGACCACATCATGCGCTGCTTCAAGGACCAGTAGGTGACAAACACCACCAGTTTAGATTGTGTGTAGTGGCATGACCCAAAGTTGATGAAAATGACCTCCGGATCTGTCAAGATGGTGGACTCTCGTGACGTGATAACCTGGTTTTCTTGCTTCCCAGCCCACTCCAGCTGGTCTGACTTTGTTTTAGGGCAGTTCTATCTGTAGTAGACCTCTTTGCCAAAGTGTAGCACTCGCCTTTCTTTGCACCTTTGTTGGTGCCCTGCTTGGTGCCCTTCCCCTTCGTGCCTCCTCCTCCACCTTGAGGGCGGAAAGCATAGGCAGAACTGAATGGTATCGCACTCTTTCTCCCATCCCGCCACATCCGTTCATCACAGACGTACTCGGTGACATTGGGGTATTTCAGCTCCCCGTCAAGCCGGCTGCCAACAAAAGTGATAAGGAGACTGTAACTATCTATCAAGGCCAGGAAGAGGATCATTTATTGTAGTTGAGGTTCAACCTTCCACCCAGTGGCTATGAATTTAGCGGTAAGGGACTTGCTCTGCTGCAAGATTACCATGATTTTGTTGCCTTCATTGGCTTGAAGGCATCCCATGCTTGCATCACCTCCCCTCCCCCCTCCCCCAGCTCCAGAACATTTTTCAGGTACACTGCCCATCCGAATCCTATTCCAAAGATTGCAGCACGTAGCCTTGGCTGCGGCCAGCTACCCAGTGTGTTTCTCTTGGTGACACTCTCAGATGCTTCCCTGAGTGCGCTGGCAGCCATGGTTGTAGCCACACACCCTGTGCTTGCGTCACCCCTCCGTTCCCGTCCAGAATCCAATTTAGGTGCAATGCGCATCCAAATCCAGTTTCATGAATTGAACGGGTTAGCGCTGCATGAACATTTCTGCCCGGTAGGATGTTCTCAGTAAAATACCCTCCGGTGCTAACCCAAGTGGACCAGGAGCCACGGTGACAACCAGGTACCCCTTTCTCACATCACTACCCAACCAGAGCTTGTCCCATGAACTATGGTGCAGCCACTGGCTGCATCCTACTGCCTGCTGTGATTCTTGTGTGAGTCACCCTGTGCTACTTCTCCAAGTGCACCGATAACCATAGTTGTCACCACTCACCCAAGTCTTGCATTACCCTCCTCCCCTGCTGTAGAATTCTGTTCACACATACTTCCCGTCCAGATCCCATTCCATGAATCGCAGCACAGAGAACTGGTCGTGCCCTTCTGCCAAATCTGGTTCTCTTGGTGACATAACCTCTGGTGTTTCCCTGAGTGTAAGGGCAGCCATGGTCACAGCCACGTAATCAGTACTCTTTTCATCTCTCCTGCAGAAGAATTCTCTCCACACAAACTGCCCATTCAAGCCTTGTTTTTTGCACGCAGTGCTAGCTGTACCATACTGTCCGGTGTAATTCTCTTGGTAAAGCCACTGTGGTGTTCCTCAAAGTGCACTGCCAGCCATGGTCAAATCCACGCACATTGTGCTTGCGTCCCTCCCCCCCCCCCCTCCCCCCCCCAGAAGAAAAAAGAAACAAAAAGATACCAGAATCCTGATCAGGCACATTCCCGCAAAATCCTATTCTGTAAACTAATGCATGTAGCGCTTGATTCACCCCACCACCCGGTGTGATTCTATCAGTAATACACCCTCTAGTGCCTCACCGGGTGCACTGGCTTCCATGGTCAAGCAATGTGTGCTTGTGTCACCACCCTTTCTCCACTGTACAATTCTGCTCAGCTGCACTCTTCATCCAAATTAGTTTCATAATCTGCAACACATAGTGTTGGCAGTGCCCTACCGATGTGTGTGATTCTTTCAGTAACACACCATCTAATGCTTCCATCAGCAGGCGACAGCCATGATCAGATCCACACAGCTTGTGCTCATCCCCCCCCCCCCCTCACTCTCCCCCTGCTCCAACATCCTGCTCATATGCACTGGCCATCAAAGTCATGTTCCTCAAATTGTGAATGCATCGCAAGCTGTGCCCTACCTCCCAGAGTGATTCTCTCAATGAAGAAATTGTTGTTTCTTCCCAAGTACACTGGCAGCCACATTTGCAACTACCCACACTGTGCTTGCATCACCCCCTCCCCCAATCCATGTCAGAAGTGTTTTTGGGCACACTTCCCATCCACATACGACTCATGTCCTATGTACCAGGTTTTTATTTCCGGTCTGACTCAGTCATCAACAGCAGATTGTTTCTTCTTTTTCCCACATGGGGTCCATGCACCATCTAAGTGAAGAAAGGCGGGAAAAAAATTCAGGAGTAATGGTGACATCAGCAACGTGGATAGAAGGTTAAATGAGGATAAGTGTGAAGCAACTTAATTGATGAATCTTCCTCAAATGATGGGTTGCAAGATGCCAACTGCCCGGTTCAACATTGCAACTACTTTGTGATATTTTTTGTTTATGCAGTATACAATGCTGAATTTTTTGTTAGAAAGTGGCAATCTACTTTTTAAACAATATTTCCAGATCGTGTTCTATGCATGTTGGGCTTGCATCGCGCTCACACCAAGCAAGTGCCTTAAGCTTCAGATGAATACATGTGGACGTAATCAAGCTCTAGCATCCTTAAGGAATTGAAGGGACACATGTCATTGAGCAAACCCCTGAATTTCATGAGATCTGGAACTTGTATCAAGTTCAACATGTGGAAGTGTAGCTGGTATGTACCAAACTGAAAACACAGACACGTGTCAAACTTCAGAAGCTCAACCTAGTTGGAGGCCGTCAATACTCACAGATCGACAGCCTAAGATTAGGTTACTTGGATTCTCTGATGGACCATTCATGGTAGAGTTCAAGCATTTCTCCATGCAATAATCATTGCTAAGATAAAAACTTGGCAGCCCTCAGGGAGGTGATCAGGCTCACTAAGAGCCGCCTAGGCAGGACCAACTGTTTGTGAGAGGGGGTTGCAGGTTGCACAGACAGAAATTACGGAAGCAAATTAAGGTTTGCAGAAGATGAAAATTTCTAAAACGACTCTTGAGTGAAAAATTACATTGTCACAGCTTCCTAACAAGCCCTTATATGCCTCATTTGGTCTAGGGAGCACTGAGATACACTCTGTCAAAGTGTACCCTCTAGCACACTCTCCTAGCCTAGCGGGATGAGCGGCAGTCACCTTGTCACACAAGAGAATTATATTTCATACTACTTAGACGGCCAACAATCATGTTCTGTACCTTCCTTGAAGTCTCTTGGAGGTTCTCTAGCCATCTTTTCTCCTTGAAGGCCGCTCTCAGCCGTCCTGGCCAATAATCCTGCCGCCTTTTGCTCAGGTCACTTGAACCCGACCCATGATCTCCAAACTTTGGAAATCCATATCACTCAAACGGACTCCGTATCGAGTTCCGTAAAGTGCGTTGGAATCTGTGAAACATCCTCTATGCAACTGTCATGCCAGATGATTTTTACAACCTATCATCCTCTATCCAACTGTCAAGCAACCTATTTTTTTCACTTTTTGGCACTCTCATATCCATCATTCACCCACTTTGCGAGAATAAAAATCACACAAGTCCACACTGTCCCCTCAGCTGCTGAAAGCGGTGCGCTGCGAGCGGCTTGGTCAGGAAGTCTCCTAGCATCATGCTTGAAGGGCAGAACTTGATATGCACCACCTACTTCGCCAGGAGCTCGCGGATGAAGTGGTACCGCAGGTTGATGTGCTTGGTGCGGGCGTGACATTCGGCGTTCTTCGTCAGAGCAATGGCGCTCATGTTGTCATTGTAGATGGTGGTGGCTGTGGTCTGCTGCTGTCAAAGGCTTGCCAGCAGCTCACGCAGCCACACAGCTTCCTTTGCTGCTTCACTGAGGGCGATGTACTCCTCTTCGGTGGAGGAGAGGGCAACGCACTCTTGCTTCTTGCTCCTCCAACTGATTGCACCTCCCCCGAGCACAAACACAAACCCACTGGTTGACCTCCTTGTGTCCAGGTCACCTCCCCAATCTGCGTCACTGTAGCACATGAGGATGGGACTGTTGTTGCCGTTGAAGGTGAGGCAAAGGCTGCTGCTGCTGTCGAGGTAGCGCAGCACGCGCTTGACTGCCTCCCAATGCAGCAGGCCCGGATTCGCGCAAAACTTGCTTAACACTCCCACTGCTTGGTTAATGTCGAGGCGCGTGCCGACTGCTCCATACATGAGGCTTCCAACAGCTGATTGGTACGGCACTGCTTCCATGCGGCTGCTCTCTTGCATGCCATGGGGAATCTGCGTCATGCTCAGCTTCGCTCCCACTTCAAGTGGTGTTGTTGCTTTGCGCGCTCTTGCCATGTTGAAGCGCTTGATGATGTCACTCACGTACGTGCTCTGCGACAACTCCAAAGTCTGCTGCTGTCGGTCGCGCTTGACCTGAAGGCCATGGTAGTAACTGAGCTCGCCCATGTCTTTCATGTCAAATCTGGCAGCAAAGGATTGTTTCACATCGTCCAAAAGAGACTTGGATTCAGATGCAATGACCAGATCATCAGCATAAAGCAAGATGATGATCTGGTTTGCCTCTTGTGTGCTCCCATAGACGGCATGGTCTGCTTCACTGCGCACAAAGCCAAGGCCAATTAGCTGCTCATCCATCTTGTGGTACCATGCTCGCGGGGCTTGCTTCAGGCTGTAGACGGCCTTCACAAGCTTGCACACCAAACCTTCCTTCCCTTCCACGACATACCCCTCCAGCTGCTCCATGTACACATCCTCCTCAAGGTCACCATTCAGAAATGCACACGTCACATCCATTTGGTGCACCTCCCAGTCCATAGCAACAGCAAGAGCGAGGATCGCTCGGATGGATGGGAACTTAGCGACAGGTGCAAATGTCTCATTNATCTTGTGGTACCATGCTCGCGGGGCTTGCTTCAGGCCGTAGAGGGCCTTCACAAGCTTGCACACCAAACCTTCCTTCCCTTCCACGACATACCCCTCCAGCTGCTCCATGTACACATCCTCCTCAAGGTCACCATTCAGAAATGCACACGTCACATCCATTTGGTGCACCTCCCAGTCCATAGCAACAGCAAGAGCGAGGATCGCTCGGATGGATGGGAACTTAGCGACAGGTGCAAATGTCTCATTGTAATCCACACCCTCAATCTGCACATACCCCTTTGCAACCAGCCATGCTTTGTACCTGAGAATCTTGCCATCGGCACCACGCTTGCGCCTGAAGATCCACCGGCATCCGGTCACCCGGCTGCCGCGTGGAGCCTCCTTGAGAGTCAAGGTGCCGTTCGTCATGAGCGTATCATACTCCTCATCTGCTTTGCCACGCCAATCTGCCGCCTCAGCGCTGTGCATGGCTTCAGCAAATGTGGCTGGCTCATCGGTGACTGTGAGGAAAAGAAGCTCGAGGTAGGACGACTCCATTGGTGGTGGAACGGTGCACAAGTTCACCATCTCCTCCAGCGGCCTCTGTTTGTTTGCGAGGCGCTCGGATCGCCTCAGCGGCTCCCCACTGTCCTTTGCACCATTGTTGAGGCGTGCGGACCGTCGTGGCAGCTGCTGTGCGCTGCTTTGCTGCTCCTCCTCATCAGATTCTACTGCCAGCTCCTTCTCCTTCTCAGCTCCCTCCACCTCCTTGTCGTTGCCACTGCCACCGCCATCTTCTGCACCGCCCTCTTCTGCTATCGGTACTTCTCCCACTTCTGGTACAAGTGCGGCAGCAATCGGAACAGCCAACATAGGGCTCCAAGTCGAGCCCTTCACTCCCTCCTGGAAGACCACATCACGGCTGCGCATGATCTTGCGTGCGGCGATATTGTAGAGGCGGGATCCCATGGTGTCGTAGCCGAGGAAGGCGGCCTTCACCGACTTTGCGTCCAGCTTGTTACGGCTGCCGGTAAGCACGTGCAGGAATGCGCCACACCGGAATACTTTCAGGTGCGTCACTGTTGGCTTGCATGCTATCCACACCTCCTCTGGTGTCATCAGCGGCACGACGCACGTAGGGCTTCGGTTTTTCAGGTATACAGCAGTATTGACCGCTTTCGCCCAAAAGGTTGGCGGGGGCCCCGCATCTTGGAGCATGCTCCGAACACGCTTCATGAGCGTGCGGTTCGCGCGTTCAGCCACGCCATTTAGCTATGGTATTCCAGGTGGAGTGACCTTGTGCTTGATCCTGCGATGCTTGAGGAAGGTGCGGAAGTCGTTGGAGAGGTACTCTCCTCCACCATCGGTGCAAAGCACCTTCAACTCCCTACCACTCTCATTCTGTGCAGCAGCAATCCACACCTTGAAATCATCAAAGCACTCATCCTTTCCAGCCAGGAATGACACCCACGTCTTCCTCGACTTGTCATCAATGAACATGACAAAGTACAACTTGTCGGACAAGGATTGTGATGGCATAGAACCACACAAATCAAAGTGAACGAGTGGGAGAAGCTCAGCCGGCCCCTTCCCCTCCCCCGTGAAAGGAGCGCGGGCTTGCTTCCCTTTAATGCAGCTCTCACAAGCCGATGCACTAGGCGGCTTCACCCCCTTGAGCTCCAGGCCGTGGACCATCTACTGCATGGAGATGATGGCACCAAAGCGGAGCTGACCGAGCCGGTGGTACCACAGGCCAATGTTGTGTTTTCCCTCTCTCGCCGCCAACGCTGAGTCGGCTTCCTTCTTTGACGCCACGTAGAGGTGGTAAAGACCGTCCTCCTTGTTCGCTTTTGCAAACACACGGCCTGCACGGGCAAAGATGGTGCAGTCACCATTCTCAAAGCAAACTTGCATGCCTTCGGAGATGAGAGATGAGACAGAGAGGAGGTTAGCTGCCAGCCCCGGAACATGGACCACCCCCTCCACACGACATCCCATGTTCTTACCCTCAACGGAAGCACAAAACAAAATCTCACCCTCCCCAACCGCCATTTGCACATGGTTGTCCCCCATGTATACCCGATGAAGCTCAATGACAGTGTAGACAACGAACCACTCCCGCCGACACGTCATGTGCCGCGTGGCTTCTGAGTCGATGATCTAGAACAGGGCAGTGTTGTTGGAGACAAGCAGGACCCGGATGGTTGTCACAAATCCACTCTCCCAATCTGCGGCGTTTGCGGAAGCTTCGGACTGCTCTCCCGCTCCCACTCTAGCCGCAAGGTCCGCCTTCTTCTTCCGGCATACGAGCACCTAATAGCCCGGCTTCTTGCAGTAGTGGCAGTTCCCTTTCTTCTTTCCTCCTCCACTGTTGCCCGTGGTTGGTGCAGCACCACCCCCATGACCAGAGTTGGTGATGAGAGCAATGTCCAGTCCGCTTCCGCTCTCTTCTCCCTTGCGCCGCTCCTCCTCAAACAGCAGGCTCTCCTCCACGTCATTGAGGGAGAGCTTGTTGCCACGCTGGTCCAGGGCAACAATGAGAGGAGTGTAGCTGCTAGGAAGGCTAGAGAGGATGGTTAGCATGAGCACACGTTCCTTGACAGGGTCCTCAATCGCAGCAAGCTGGTCAAAGAGAGACTTCACCATGTTGATGAAGGCAATCATGGATCCGGATTCATCCATCTTCACAGTGTGAAAACGACAACACAGGTGCATGTTCATGAGGATTAACTTGAAAGGATAAGTGGACCTAAGATTTTTCAAAACCTCCTTTGGCGTGAGGATGCCACGGACGAGGAGTTGCTGCCGTTTGGAGAGGTGGAGGTAGATGGTTGCGAGGGCGCGGTCACGCTTCTCGCGGTAGGTACGGGCCTCGACAGGGGATAGGGAGCTTTCTTCTAGTTCCTTCTCCTTCTCATCCACCTGGCTCCAGAGACCCTTCTCCATCAGCACCATCTTCATATTGTTGCTCCAGTTGAAGAAGTTCTTACCTTCGAACTTGCCGATGTTGACGCCGGCCACCACGGAAGTGGATGTCGCCATGGTAGTGCAACGTTCAGCCCACAAACGGCTCTCTCACACAACAGGGTGCAAGGAATGCCTCAAGGATGAGACAAAGCCTTGTTCTAGCTTTGATTCCACTGATAAAAACTTGGCAGCCCTCAGGGAGGTGATCAGGCTCACTAAGAGCCGCCTAGGCAGGATCAACTGTTTGTGAGAGGGGGTTGCAGGTTGCACAGACAGAAATTACGGAAGCGAATGTAGGTTTGCAGAGGACGTGATTGTGTGAATCAACTCTTGAGTGAGAAAATAATCCTGCCGCCTTTTGAGCTGAAAGTTATCAAAGGTTCTTTAGCCGCCTTTTCTCCTTGAAGGTTCCTCTCAGCCGTCCTGACCAATAATCCTGCCGCCTTTTGAGCTGAAAGTGCTCAGGTCGTCACTTGAACCCGAACCATGATTTCCAAACTTTGGAAATCCATATCTCACTCAAACGGACTCCGTATCGAGTTCCATAAATTGCGTTGGAACCTGTGAAACATCCTCTACGCAACTGTCATGCCAGATGATTTTTATCGAGCAACCTGTTTTTGTCACTTTCTGGCACTCTCATATCCATCATGCTAACCAAACATGTTTTTCAAACATCCGTCACGATGCAATACATATCCCAGGAATGCAAGCCAATGCCCCCAATACCTCACCCAAATGAGAGACTGTTTCTAGAAAGTGCAAAGGGGGTTGTAGTCTACTGAACACACCATTTGTACAAAACGTAATTGTTCATTCAGTTATTTTGTTTCATATTCGAGATATCTCTGGTTATTACATTAGTGTAAAATATGGCTGTCCCCCTTCCTCCCCAATACACTGTCAATACGCTCCTCCAATACCTTTTCATGCTT